>JAODAL010051031.1:0-26972 GCA_025379985.1 Phyllomedusa bahiana | reverse complement strand
GACTCTTAATATTTCTGGCTGAAAACTGCAGATTTGAGCATTAAATACACGAAAACTCCAGCATCTTACAGAATAAGGGACACAGGGCTGGAAACAGCAGGTCTGCCACTAGCCTGTGTTGTCCTCAGCAAAGGGGTCATAATCTATGTGACAGATTCTCTTTAAACTATTCAGTGCTCTAAGTCTAGTCAACTGTTTTCTTAGCTTTAAGCCACAGGTATCAAACTGCCAGCCCTCCAGCTGTTGTGAAACTACAACTCCCATCATGCATTTGTATAATCTATAACAGTGGGCATGATGGGAGTTGTAGTTTCCCAAAAGGGCCGGCAGTTTGACACCCCTGCTTTAAGCCTTATGCACATGGAAGATCTGTGTGCAGGAGGGTGGAAAACAAAACCTTTTGCAGCTCCATATAGAAAAGTCACTGGGACTAGGGAGCTGCTATATGGTACTCTGCCAAATGATGTTGGGAGATACCTCTGTAAGGGTATGTGCAGTAGTGTTCAAAATAATAGCAGTCCAATACGACTAACCAGATTAATCACTGTTTTTGCTATAAATTATATTACCACACGTCAAATAATTTACCAGTTTTTGCAGTAGATTCTTAGAAAACCAAAAGACTCTGCATTCATGGTCGACATGTTTTTGAGCCAGGAAGCGCCGGACTCGGCACAGCTGGGGGGAGGCGCCACGTGACCACGCATGCGCCAGAGAATTGTTTGGCGCTCCATGGACACGATAGGGGTGGCTCAATGGGTATACAGTGGCATGGCTTGGTTATGTAATGATGAGCAATTCCGGCAGAGGAAGGCTGTGTGGCCGAGTATTTGCTGGGACCACAAGTACATCGGTCTATGGATGAGAGTCATGACACCAACCCGGTTGGGGAAGCCCTTTTCGGAGGGGGGGACGGTTTCACCAGCCATGGTAATTCTGAAGCTGGGTACAGGGGCTTGAGTGCCATGGGAGGTCAGAAGGGATTATGCTGGCAGTTCAACGACGGCCAATGTAAATACGGGGCATATTACCGATTCAAGCATGTCTGTTCCGCGTGTAGCGGTACCTCCCACTGAGCTGTCAAGTGTTTTAAGAAAGAAAGGGGAAGGGGGCCGGCCAGTAATAGCCAGGGGGCTGACTCCAGTGAGGCTCCACGAGATAAAACCTTAGCTAAGTAGATAGGTTCCTAGCACTGCTAGGAATTTGAAATCAGCTTATGAGCAGCCGGAGGTGGTGGTGGAGAAATTATTGAAGGAGGTATCGTTGGGGAGGATGGCAGGTCCGTTTCGTCCACCCCCCTTTTTCCGGATCTCATAGTGTCCCCATTGGGGGTCGTGCCTAAAAAAGAGCCAAATAAGTTTCATCTTATTCATCATCTTTCGTTTCCAAAGGGGCAGTCAGTTAACAATGGCATACCTCCAGATTTGTATTCAGTTGTTTAAACGTGTTTGATGCGGCACTGCGTTTGGTGCGTTTAGGGGGCAAGGGGTCTTTGATGGCAAAAACGGATATTGAGTCAGTTTTTCATTTAATGCCGGTTCACCCGGAGAGTTTGAGGCTTTTAGGGTGTTGTCGGAACAAGGAGTATTTCGTGGACCGTTGTCTCCCAATGGGTTGTTCTATTTCTTGTGCATACTTTGAAGCGTTCAGCTCGTTTTTGGAATGGGTGGTTCGGGATGTGTCGGGTCTGCCATCAGTGATTCATTATCTTGATGACTTCTTTTGTGTGGGCCGGCAAATTCGGACAATTGAGTGGGTTGCGGGTCGTTTCGGGTCCCTCTTGCGCTGGAGAAGAAGTGGGCCCATCCACATGTATCAGTTTTGTGGGTATTTGCATTGATTCGGATAGGATGGAATGTAGATTGTCGGATGATAAGCTAGTCTCGTTGCAGGAGTTGGTCTTCGCCCCCCGGTGGTTCGACTGTTGCGGCATTTTGTCTTACGGTGCTTATTGTTGAACGCGTGGGTGGTAGCAGAGCATGTGCCGGGCGTTCATAATTCCATTGCTGATTCTCTTTCTCATCTACAGCTGACCCTGTCAGCTTTGGAACGTGGTCTGCGGGATGCAGGACACATAATTCGAGGGTCGTTGACTGATAGGACCCAGTCAACTTATGATTCGGCTTGGCGTTTGTGGGTCGACTAGCTGCGGACTTTGGGGGATGTGATTTCCTACACTGATATAGTCGGAGCCCTGTTATGTTTGGTCTGGGCTGAGAGGGATGGTTGTTCGGTTTCCAGAGTCTCTCGTTTCTTCGTGGCGCTAGCCTACGGCTTCAAACTGCCGGATGCCACCAAAGACTTTGTAGTGGGGCATGCATTATGAGGGTTTAGGGTAGGGATGTGGGAGTCGGACAGGTTTCATTTGTATGTCCGCCCACATTTACTTTGATTGAGTTATGTTTTGATTTACCTTTTACCTGTCCGCTATTTTCCCCCCTCCCACCCTGTGTTCTTTCCAGTTCTAGCTCCTAGCATTTGTCTAGTCTGGATTCACACACTGAGCGAGTGGACGTGAGGTCGGATGGTAGACAGACGGGTTTTCCGCGCAACGTGCCCGTGGTGCACTGGACTGGAAGGAGAGGGATGCTGTGGTCCAGTGTTATGTCGGAGATCCTACGTTTTACTGCTCGATAGACCCCCGCAGGTTTTGGTTTTACAAGTGGGGGGCAATGATTTGGGAGTTTGGACTGGCCAGGAGTTGTGGCGGGATATCAAGTCGGATATGTTGAAGTTGTGGGTTTTGTTTCCAGGTATTGTGGTGGTTTGGTCTGATATGGTATATCGGCAATGCTGGAGGGGCACGAGGTCGGTGGAGCGTGTGAATAAGGCACGAGTGAAGGTGAATAGGATGGTGGCAGGTTTTGTTGCATGGAATGGCGGGGTAGTCGTGCGTCACCGGGATATAGAATCTGGAGATGGTAATTTTTGGTTGAACGATGGGTTGCATTTGAATACAGTTGGGCTGGACATGTGGGCATTGAACCTGCAGGAAGGAATAGAGCGAGCATTGGGGCTGGTGGAGGGTTCGCATGCATGAGGTGGAATGTCATGCTCCCTTTGGCGGTAAGGGTCTTTGGAGTTGGTGGAACAAATTGGTGTGAGGGAGTCAGAAGCAGGTTGATAGTGGCAGCAGGTTGGAAAATGGAGGATGGGCCAAACAGTAGCCTTTAGGCAGGTGAGATTAAAGGGTAGTACAGTGGCTTACTGACTCTGCGGTGCATAAGGGTCATGTGTATTTGAAAGGGGATGTGTTCAAAATAATAGCAATGTGGAGTTCAATGAGTGAGGTCAATCATTCTGTGAAGAAACAGGTGTGAATCAGGTGGCCCCTATTTAATGGTGAAGCCAGCACATGTTGTCAACGCATTTCTCCTTGAAAGCCTGAGAAATATGGGTCGTTCGAGACATTGTTCAGAAGAACAGCGCACTTTGATTAAAAAGTTGATTGGAGAGGGTAAAACTTATAAAGAAGTGCAGACAATGATTGGCTGTTCAGCTAAAATGATATCCAATGCTTTAAAATGGAAAGCAAAACCAGAGAGACGTGGAAGAAAATGGAAGACGATCATTCGAATGGATCGAATAATAGCCAGAATGTCAAAGGCTCGGCCAATAATCAGCTCCAGGATGGTCAGAGACAATCTCAGGTTTCCTGTGAGTCCTGTGATAGTCAGAAGACGCCTTTGTGAAGCTAAACTATTAGCAAGAAGTCCCCGCAAAGTCTCGCTGTTATAAAAAAGACCTATGCGGAAGCGGATACAATTTGCCAAGGAACACATCAACCGACCAAAAGAGGAATGGAGAAACATTTTGTGGACTGATGAAAGTAAAATGGTTGTTTTTGTGTCCAAGGGCTGCAGACGGTTCATCAGACAAACCCCACATTCAAGCCACAGTACACTCTGAAGACAGTGAAGCGTGGTGGTGCAAGCATCATGATATGGACATGTTTCTCTTACTATGGTGCCGGGCATATTTATCGCATACCAGGGATCATGGACCAGTTTGCATGTATCAAAATACTTGAAGAGATCATATTGCCTTACACTGAGGAAATGCCCTTGAAATGGGTGTTTCAACAAGGCAAAGACCCTAAACACAACAGTAAACGAGCAAAATCTTGGTCCAACAAAATTGAGGTTATGGAGTGGCCAGCCCAATCCGATAGAACAAATGTGGGGTGACATCAAGCCAACAAATGCAAATAAATTGTGTGATGTAGTCAAAGCATCCTGGGCTGGAATAGCAGTTGACAGGTGTCAGAAGTTGGTTGACTTCACAGATGTGAAGCAGTTCCCAAAAAACTGTGGTTATACAACTATACACTCACCGGCCACTTTATTAGGTACACCTGTCCAACTGCTCGTTAACACTTAATTTCTAATCAGCCAATCACATGGCGGCAACTCAGGCAATTTAGGCATGTAGACATGGTCAAGACAATCTCCTGCAGTTCAAACCGAGCATCAGTATGGGGAAGAAAGGTGATTTGAGTGCCTTTGAACGTGGCATGGTTGTTGGTGCCAGAAGGGCTGGTCTGAGTATTTCAGAAACTGCTGATCTCCTGGGATTTTCACGCACAACCATCTCTAGGGTTTACAGAGAATGGTCCGAAAAGAAAAAAACATCCAGTGAGCGGCATTCCTGTGGGTGGAAATGCCTTGTTGATGCCAGAGGTCAAAGGAAATGGGCAGACTGGTTCGAGCTGATAGAAAGGCAACAGTGACTCAAATAGCCACCCGTTACAACCAAGGTAGGCAGAAGAGCATCTCTGAACGCACAGTACGGCGAACTTTGAGGCAGATGGGCTACAGCAGCAGAAGACCACACCGGGTGCCACTCCTTTCAGCTAAGAACAGGAAACTGAGGCTCCAATTTGCCCAAGCTCATCGAAATTGGACAGTAGAAGATTGGAAAAACGTTGCCTGGTCTGATGAGTCTCGATTTCTGCTGTGACATTCGGTTGGTAGGGTCAGAATTTGGCGTCAACAACATGAACGCATGGATCCATCCTGCCTTGTATCAACAGTTCAGGCTGGTGGTGGTGGTGTCATGGTGTGGGGAATATTTAATTGGCACTCTTTGGTCCCCTTTGTACCAATTGAGCATCGTTGCAACACCTTGTGGAATCTATGCCACGAAGAATTGAGGCAGTTCTGAAGGCAAAAGGGGGTCCAACCCGTTACTAGCATGGTGTACCTAATAAAGTGGCCGGTGAGTGTATATTAGGTTACTGATTAAAAAAATATTTTTTGGACCATAAGACGCACCTCGGTTTTAGAGTAGGAAAATAGGAAAAAAAGAATTTGAAGCAAAAAGTTCAGACTGAAGTGTGGTTTATTGGTACCATTTTGGGATGGATGCGACTTTTTGATCACTTTTTGTTCCAATTTTTTTGGGGATATGAAATGACCAAAAAAAACACACTTTTGCCGTTTGGAATTTTTTTCTTCTATGCTGTACAGTGTATGGGATACATGTTGTTATAGTTTAATAGATCGGACTTTTTTACAGACGTGTCAATACCAATTATGTGTAACGTTTTATTATTTTATTTGTAAAATGGCGAAGGAATTCAACTTTAATATTTATTGTTTTTTATTTTATTTTTTTACTTTAATACTTATTCCCCTAGGGGGTAGAATACCTTGTCCTGTATACAGCAGTACTATTGTATTGCTGTACATAGGATTTTCATTCATTAATTACCTATTACAGCCTGCCATAGGCAGTGTGTAACAGGTGTACATACATGGCAGTTGCAGAAGCCTGCATGCGACTTCCTGCTGCCATGACAACTGATTTCCCTGTCTTCACCCCTGCAATTATATTGTGGGGGGAAGAAGGGTAATCGGAGGGAGGAGCGGTGCGCAGCGTCGCAACGCTGCAGCATCTCAAGTGTTAACAGCTTGCTTCATCCCTGCTGTTAGCGGCCGCTGCCAGCTGTTCTGATTAGCCGTATGCCGTCACTGTACAGAGCTCTCTCAGGCCGGCAGGAGGCTGAGGAGGAGCGATGATGCAGGAAGCCAGCGGCGGTGTTTAACCCCTTAAATACCGCCAGCGGCTTCCCGCATCATCGCTCCTCCTCACCCTCCTGCCGGCCCGAGAGAGCACATTCGGACACATCCTCATTTTCCCCCAAAATCTGGAGCCATGCTGACTGCATCCCACAGCTGCTGGAGGATGCATGAGCGGATCCATAGAGCAAACATGGTGATTGAGGTGGTCCTACAGATGCTCAATTGGGATCAAGTCTGGAGAATTAGAAGGTCATGAGAGTACTTGGAAGTCTTATTCATGTTCCTCCAACCAATGTCAGACATTTCTAGCTGTGTGACATGTCGTATTATCTTCTTGGAAGTTCCCTTCCACCCCAAGGATGACAGCATGTATGGTTGTAGGTTATCTGCAATTAAAGAATTATACCCAAATCAGCTAAGAGTGCCTTCCAAATGGATGAGTGGCCCAAAAAATGCCACAATACATTCTGCAGAGCATAATGCTGCCACCATCAGCTTATGTCCTTCCAGCAATGGTTGCAGGGTGTTTGTTCTCTGAGGTTACTCACTTGACATGTCAACATCTATTTGTTCAATGAAGTGGAGGTCCAATTCCAATACTTCCAATTGTTTAATTAGGAAAAGGAAAACATTTCACCTGTAATTCAGTTTAGAAATATGCGCTGGCCCTTTAAGACAGGACGGAAGTCGGGCCATGTCAGCACCTGATAACATGAAAATTCACTATGTTGACAGCTCTCCTGCTTCTGAGTTGGGAGAGTTCGATGTGCCGTGAGGAGCCTGTAAGTCTGTACCATCTGTACACTTAGAAGCCCTATGCTGCTATCTTCATACTTGGTGTTATTATGCTAGCAGCAGTGTAATATGGATGCCTGTGTGCTATGGAGGAGGAGATGGCTGGGAACAACAGGTAAACCCTGTTACACAGATGTCCTCAGTGTGCTGTGCCTGCTGCAGTGCATCTACAGTGAGAGACTCAGATTAACTCTGTACAAGCAGTTATGTCCTCAGCTCCCCCTGCACAGTTGGCATCTCCCACAGAAGAAATATGCCAATGCTGCTTGCTTAGCTGATGTGCAGTTTATTTTGGAAGTAAGCTGCTCCACCCTAGTGTGTCAGTCCACTCTTATGCACCTTTATACATGACATTCACCTCTCACATGATGGCACATTGTACACCACAGTTTCACCTCAGTTATTTGCAATGCCGTGATTTGTCTACACTTTGACCAAGGAAAGCCATAGGCTAAGAGCCAAAAATCATCCCTTTTTGTAGTTCTAATAAATCGCCCTTTACCCAAGACAGCATATGTGTGCAAACAGCCTATTGCACCCTTTCCTTACCCACCAAGCCAAACAACGACACGTGACTTCTATCACGAGCTATGCATTGCTGACATTGAAAATAGAAAGTGGTCATAATAATAAGAATCAAAAGATTATGATTGCTGAAATGCAGAGTGGTAAAAACAGAAATATTTGGCTGGTCATTAAGGTTTTATTTTATTAGCCTAGGTCCCTAAGGGGTTAAACAACTGTCTTGAGAAGAGTCTTGCTCAATGCACTGCCTGTAAAAGGGGCCAAAATTTGTAAAGTCCCAGCGCTCCAACTAAGCCCTGTTCCTTTGCTTATAAAAATGTGAATTCATATAGCCTGGTTTATTACATTTGCAAGCCCTGGTGTAATGTATACTCAGCTGACCTGAATATGCATGTGTATTGGGGTCTATAGGAATAGTTGTTGGCTGAATATGAGTTCGTCAAGCAGCTTTTGCAGGTGTGTGGGCACCTTAAGACAAGTAAACTGCAGAGTTTTCTTGCTCAGCATAACAAAGTTCATTATGTGCTGAACAAATTGCATTAGAAAAATAATTAACAGCTATAAACAGTTAAAGTGCACATGTAATCATACACTAATGGATAAATCAATGTGTGAATATGGCTGTTATATCACCATTCCTGTAATATAGTAATAATTATTCATTTAAAACAATGAGACTAATGAAGAATGTATTACAGTTTCATTCTCTGCCCTTGACCTCGGCTACAAGAACACCAGATTGTATCAAGCTGACATTGTCTGTAAAAACTTGTCTGTAAGCTCTGTGACACTACTGTAGTGTAGGGAAACTAATGAAAGTACCAACATGAGAATGTAAGCCGAGTACTGAGGTAGGCTTCCCAGAATGCAGCGAAGTCACAAACGAGGAAAATGACTCCAACACCAGTTCAACCAAACGTATAGTTTAACTAAGGCCCTTGTGCTTAACAGACTTCCGACGGGAGCGTATCCTCTGGATGCACGATATGTTTACCTACTCACGGGGTTCAGAATGGCCGAACACCCTTTACCTTTTAATACCTTACAAGACAGGAACCAGTGTGTGTGGTGCAGTTCAAAGGCGCTCTCGCGGTATAGAACAGCAGCTTACAACCTAACTAGCTCTACCCGCTATTCCCAGAAGATATATATATAACATACTGATTAATACATGCGAACCGGTTGCAATAGTAACACTGCTATGACAAGCCCTCTCCAATGTCCCAAATCAGGAACTGTTCTTGAATAGACACCAATGGATTTACACTAAATCTGCTCTAACTAGGCTAAATACAGGCCTGGAAATAGTTCTAGGTTAGTTGGCATGCACGCTATCGACTCGAGTCTACCTTGTAATTGTGGACAGTCACTGATCTAAGATGAGTGTCTCTTCTGTTGGAGTCAGATATCCAAGATGGTAGACGCTCCTCTATGTCTCTGGATCCCGCAGAATGTCCACTCCTTCACAGTGCTTTCAACGCCCACAGCATCAATGCAGCTAGCTCTTCTCTCTCATTGGAGCTGATCACAGTTCTTGGATCTGCAGAATCAGGAGAGCTAAACAGAACCGTGCCCAGCGTCTGTCCTCTGCCTGAGTTCTCAGTCCTTCAATCCTCTCCAAGATGGCTGCTGCTTCTTCATGTCTTTCTGTCACATGTCTAAGTATCTATTATGCATAAATTAGATTCTGAAAACAGTGGCATCTTGTGGCCAAACCGTTGAATGCAACAGGATAATTTGCAATCATCAATTAAACATGAGATTTTACTGGGCACACACAATGCGGCTGTTCCCCACATACCACCCCATTAGAAGTTGGCGTCCTCGACAACCCTCCCCATACAAACTTGTCTTGTACATAGCACCGTGAAGGTACACCAGCATTAGACCTGGGCATCCTACGTGGGGCTATAGGCTCAGGGACTTCAGGCACATCCACTGGGGAAGGATGTGTTAACTGCTCCAGTCTTCCCCTGGGCGGCAAGCTTGCCACAGCTGCCGCATTTAAACCTGTTCAAGCTCTACAATGTCTTTCCTGTGAACTGGTGCCCAAAACTGTACACAATATTCCATGTGTGGTCTAACCAGTGACTTGTATAATGGGAGAGTGATGCATCTATACTCCTTTTAATACACCCCATGTTCCTATTTGCCTTGGAAGCTGCTGCCTGACACTGGCTGCTACAATTAAGTTTTTTGTCCACTAAGACCTTCTCCATGTCACTTTTTCCCATCGTTTTTCCTCCCCATGTGCATAATCTTGCATTTATCTATGTTAAACCACATCTGCCACTTCTTTGCCCAGGCCTCCAACTTATCCAGATCCCTTTGTACTAACACATTATCCTCTATTGTGTTGATTACTTTACAGAGCTTAGTATCATCTGTAAAGATTAATATTCTACTGTGCAATCCAGGTGTAAGATCATTAATGAATATATTAAACAGAATAGAGACAAATACCCCTGTGGTACCCCACTAGTAACAGGAATCCAGTCTGAGTATATATTATTCATCACCACCCTTTGTTTTCTTTCACTGAGCCAGTTACTTACCCACTTGCAAACATTTTCCCCCAGTCCAAGCATTCTCATTTTACTTACCAACCTTTTATGTGGTACAGAATCAAATGCTTTAGAAAAATATAGATATATGACATCCAATTCCTCACACTGACCCAATCTAGAACTAACCTGCTCATAGAAGCCGATGAGATTAGTTTGACAGGACTCATCTTTCATAAATCCATGCTGGAACGGCGTTATACATTTATTTTCAGTAAGATGCTCCAGTATCGCTTAGAAAACCTTCAAACATTTTAGCTACAACTGGCCTTTAGTTTCCAGGATCTCTTTTGACCCCTTTTTTGACTACTGGCACCATATTTGGTATACGCCAATCCTTTGTGACATACTCAAGTCACTGTACTATAATTTATAATTTTACTAAGAAAGATGTTAATATATTTGTAATTTGTGACTGAGACTTAATTTGCTTATAGGGCTGCGATTGATGATACTTTACTGAAGCCAATAACTCAGTCATGTGAACATGGTGATAGACTTACATTATCTGACTTGTTTTAAAGCAAATATTTTCTATCTTATTCAGTTCTAAGCACAAAGTTATCAGTCTATTAGGAATGACTGTTTATGTTCTACAACCAGTCACCTTAATGCTAATGCAAGTAGCAATAATAACCTGTAATACCTTCCACACAATTAATGTGACCACTAATCACCTATGACTCATCTGCATTTTTCTACCATACTTGCACAATCTCTGGATTACACAGGAGACTCCCGAAACTCTTGGGGAAAGTAATCAGATGCACCATCTGGATTTTACAAGTGACTGGTAAAGCATGGAAGACTGGCAAAGACATACTGTCCTATTTATTTAGTGTATATGGTCTGATGAAGTACTTTGACTGATTGGTCTGATTGAGCAGAAGCAGTGAGTCATATAGACTAATGACCAGGCAAGTAGTCTTCTCCTTAACTCAGCATTATGTGGTATTATACCATTTAACAACATCTTTGGCTCTAATGTAGGAGCTATATACTATGTTTATGAGTAGACCCTACAAGAGAAACATAAGGGTGTTACCTGTTATGTGTCTTAAAGATGCAGTTGAAGATGGTTTTAGGCTTCCTGTACTCACAATTGTGTATTTTGTTTTAAAAAAAACATCTAAAAATCTGTATGCATTTTTTCATACTTCATGCATTTTTTTTTATACACTCTTTGTGGTGTTTTTTCCAAAACTATGGGGGACTGTATTAACACTGGCAGAAAATGGACCTGTCCTAATAAAAAGTGCCATGGAATAAAATGTAGCAAACTTAAGAAGACTTAGTAAATAGGGCACATCTTTTAGCTTTTATGCGCCTGTCTAAAAATAAATCAAAGCCACCTGGAACCTGAGGTAGATTTCTTTTCACTTGCTCCACTTTTTGGTACAAACTTTAGTAAATTTGTCAGGCAGTGTGCAGCCACGCTCCTTTTTGCTAAGCTCCCCTTGCTTTTCAAAACATTGGCAAGTGCAGTGTAAAACGGCTTAAAAGTCACTAAGTTTTGTGCTGCTTGCGGAAAAATCTGTAACTTTTTTACACTGGAATTTTGCCGTACATCACTTCATACATTTTCCTCTAATTGTCAAAGTACATGTACTTTTGGGTGCATGTTTTTCTTGTGCAATTTTACCATTACAAATCATTAGTAGTAAAGGGGTTGTCTCACCATAAAGATATGAATAGTCCTTTGTGGTCGGCACCCAACTCCAAACAGCACAAGAAGTAGTATAATCACATCCTTTATTTCCAAAGTAGTTAAGAACAACTCACATAGTGGCAAGAGAGAAGAGACAGGCTCTGCTGACACGTTTCAGGAAAACGAGCGCCCTTAGACATACCACAAGACTGTTTAACATGCACTTAGACAGGGAGTGTGATCAAAAACAAATTATACATACAATTAGCAAGATGCGTAACAGGAGTATGCTTACCTGCAGAGTGCGTGGCCAGATTTCTTTATAGTGGAACGCAAACATGCAATCCGGAAGTCAAAGACTCTATCAGATTCCGGATGGGCTTCACACTGTGTAGGTCAAATGACATGCGCATAAGACGTACTGACATTATAATACCTGAAGTAGCACAGGTACGTATGCCAGAAGCCGAAACCCATATAATACATGTGGCTACAGTCTAAAAGAGAAAATTTGTTACTATATTAATCTCCACTGCATATGTCTTGTTTTAGACTTTTTGATGCCAAATTGGACTTCTGGCATTGTCTCACCATGTTGCTTCAGAGAGCCACAGGCAACTTCAGATTCACACTACCTTACTCTTCCTGGTCAGGCTGTGATTAGCATACCAGCTCTGTATTTCAAGTTCTTCTAATTTTTCTAAATCTAATAAGTAATTAATCTCCTTTATTTGTTAGAGATAACACACTGTGTTCTCAAGCTGCCGTCCATCTGAGTGATGTCACTCCCTGCTCTCTGCCTAATCAGGAAGAGAGACCAGGACGGTGGTTCTCTGAAAAGGTGCAAAGGAGTCCTTGAGTCAGCTTCTCCTCTCTAGGTTCACTCCTTTTTGTGAACGTGGCAAGAGTCGGTCCTATTTCCGAAACTTTCCCCAGCAAGAACTGGAATTAACGCCAGGAGAGTGATGCTATCTCTGTTGTCTCCCTGCACTCCCAAGATGGATAACTAAGATAGGCTTAGTGTCTGACTGTGGCGAACTGGGCCAGGCTCTTTACTCATAGCATGTGTGCTGCTAGAGGAAAAGCAAGCACATCCAATCAGACTAAACTGGACTGCACACTGGGCTCTCACACACTAAGGCCATGTTCACACGGCTTAAAATGGGCCGTATTTCGGTCCGTAATTACGCGCCAATTACGGGCTGAAAACGGCCCATTCATTACGGTAATCCACAGTTCTCATAGAGAACTATGGATTACGTCTCCCCTTCCTGCTCGGCGAATACGCCGAGGAGGGAGATAATTCACACGTCATTTTCTAGCGGCGTATACGCGCCGCTAGCAATGATTGTCTATGGGCCGGCGAGGTGCCGGCCCCCCGCTCCCGCCCCCGGCCACACGGCGTAACTGCGGGCGTAATTACGTCCCGCAGTTAAGCCGTGTGAACATAGCCTAACTGCATGTTAGTCCTCTCCTAAGAAAGAGGCTGGGCGAGGGAGGCTCCACCCACATGATCCAACACTTTCCAGACATTTCTGCCATTAAAGTGAATTGGCTAATTACAGGCAATAGGAGATAAACTCACAAATACCTTGCAATCCTATTACAAGGTGACAGGACCATGCAGTGTGAACACATAGGGCCACATGTATGAAAACTGTCTAGGTCTAAAACTCACTTTGTTGCCCATAGCAACCAATCACAGCGCCCCTCTCATTTTTTCTAGAGTACTATCTGAAATGAGAGAGGTGCTCTGATTGGCTGCTATGGTCAACAAAATGAATTTTAGACCTAGACAGTTTTCATACATGTGGCCCATATTTTGACTTGTCACAGACAATTCACAGTAAAGAACAGATATTATGTCCTTACACCTGAAACCATTCGGGCACATACTTGCACTGAGATTCCACAATATCATTCAGAGCCGTCTCAGCTATAGCTCATTGTGGCTTCAGTCCATCATCACCGATCATTTATGAAAGAGACACTTATTGAGTATCTCTATCTGTCCTTATATAGCTCTCCCCTGAGGAAACATGGCGGGACAAGCTTTAGGGACAAGCTGTATACATAGCGGAATTGCTTTGGTGTGGTTTCTCATTACTATTACCATTTAGGGTAAACGCAGGGAATATTAGGGCCAGACATAGGGGACCGGGGCTGCCCTTTTCAAGGTGATTATTCTGTACCTAAGAGGGTCTTTTATAGGGGATTTGTAGGGAAAGTCTCAATTAATTTGATCCTCACTTTTGTCACAGCTGCTGATGATGATGATGAAAAAAAGAGATTTTGAACTCCAGAGGAGAACTGTGCATTGGAAAATGGCAACATGAATAAGTCCTTAAAGGAATGAATGGGCAACTAAATGTAAGTGATATTTTGTCTCCGACACTAATAGGTATAGTAGTAATTCTTCTGCAATTCCCAAAGATATTTTTGGTTGCAGCTGTATGCTGTTCAGAGTGTATAATAAGTAGAATTTGGAAGGTTCTTTATTATAATTGGAATGATAAAAGTTATATTTTAATCATAGATGTTATTCCCAAAGCAGTGATTAAACAATTGCTTATCTGTAAACAAAAGCGATTCTTGTGAGAGGTAATGAGTCCTGTCAGGCGTGAGCTCTGCAATACATGTATGTTAGGGCTGTAATATCGTATACCACGCCAGAAATTAGCCTTGGCAAGAGGTATCCTCTTAACCCCATGAATCACGTATTCATTTAAGAAAAACACCTCAGGTTTCTCTGGTTCCGTCCATTATCTTCCTTTCTGATTAGACGGAGAGCAGGGAATGAAAGTCATAATTAGAGATGGCCGAATTTCTCATAAATTCGGTTCGGTCACTTCGCCGAATTTTCCGGCCAAATTCGTTTCGGACGAATTACTTCGGCATCGAATCAGTTAATAAAAAGCTATTTCCAGGCTAGCCAGGAGCCTGCAGGGTGCTGTAGAACGTTGTGCCAATGCTGAAATATGCTGGAGGAAGCTTGTGTTTGGTCTTCATACAATGTTGTGTTTTAGGTATGACACGCACAATGACTGCCGCGCTCTTAGAATTCGCTTCACTATAAAATTCCCTGGGCACTTAAGAGGGCAAAACTGACCCAAAAAACTTCAAGCGGGGAATGTAGCCTGATAAAGTTATGCTAGCGAAAGCTGGAAAAAAAAACAAGCTGAGAGCTCAGGTGGCCTACATTAGTGATAGAGTGTGGAGGAGACGGCGGCAGCCACAGCAGCAAGAGGTCAGGCAGTGGCACACTGACATTCTGGAGGCGGCAAAACAGTATTAGGCCACCGAGTGGCACAATCACACAGTGTGGTGGGTCCTGGACAGCAGACTGCATGAGGTCAGGACAGTGGGCACAATAGACATTCTGGAGGCGGCAAAAACAGTATAGGCCACTGAGTGGCACAATCACACAGTAGTGGAGGTCACGGCGGCAGCAGTATGAGGTCAGACAGTGGCACAATGGCATTCTGATGGGTGGCCAAAAACAGTATTAGGCCACAGAGTGGCACATTCACACCAGTGTGGAGGTAACGGCGGCAGCAGTATGTGCGTTTTCAGGCCAGTGGCACATTGACATTATGGAGGCGGCAAATCAGTATTAGGCCACGAGTGCACATGATACAGTGTGGAGGTCACGGCCGGCAGCAGTATGAGGTCAGACAGTGAACAATGACATTATGGAGGCGGAAGAAAACAAGTATTAGGCCACAGAGTGGCACAATCACACAGTGTGGAGGTCACGGCAGGGCTGCAGTATGAGGTAGACAGTGGCACAAATGGCATTCTGGAGGGTGGCAAAACAGTATTATTAAGGCCACAGAGTGGCACAATTCACACAGTAGTGGAGGTCACGGCTGGCAGCAGTATGTAGGTCCTGGCAGTGGCACTATGACATTATGGAGGCGGGGAAAAACAGTATTATTAAGCACAGAGTGCACAATCACACAGTGTGGAGTCCCGGCGGACGGAAGCAGTATGAGGTCAGGCAGTGGGACAATGACATTATGGAGCTGCAGACAGTATTAGGCCCAGAGTGGCACAATCACAAGAGTACTGTGGTTGTGTCAGGCCGGCAGCAGTATGAGGTCAGGCAGTGGCACAATGACATTATGGAGGCGGCAGGACGCAGTAATTAGCCACAGAGTGGCACAATTCACACAGTGTGGAGGTCACCGGGCAGGCAGCAGTATGAGGTCAGACAGTGGCACAAGGACATTATGGAGGCGGCAAGACAGTATTTAGGCCACAGAGTGCACCAATAACACAGGTGTGGAGGTCACGGCTGGGCAGCAGCATGAGGTCAGACAGTGGCCACAATGACTCAGTGTGGAGGGCACGGACAGGAGTCCGAGCAGCAGCTGAGGGTCAGAGAGTGGCAACAATGAATTCTGCAGGTGGCCAAAATAGTATTAGGCCACAGAGCGGCAGCAATGACTGAGAGCGGAGGTCACGGCAGGGCCGCAGCAGTAGGTCAGGCGTGTGCACATATGACAAGAGAGTGGAGGTGATGACAGGAGCAACAGCTTGGGTCAGAGAGTGGCACAAGACATTCTGGAGGTGGCAAAACGAGTTACCAGGCCGCTAGGAGTGGCACAAAATGACACAGTGTGGATGTCACAGCAACAGCAACGCAGCAGCTGCATGAGCACATAGAGTGGCACAATGACAGAGTGTTGAGGTGGGTGGCAATACAGTCCCTGTAAAGACGGGTGGTAGGCAGATGGAGAAACTATCAGCAGTTGTGTGGCCAATCAGGCGGTGGGTGGCTGGCTCAGAATAGTGGCTGAGCAGGTAGTTTGAACCCAGACTGACGCCTAAGGCAATTGTGTGGTGTGGAAAATCCTGGCCGATCCACGCCTGATTCATCTTGGACTATGGTCAGTCGTTCAACATTTCCCTGTGGACAAGCGGGTTCTCCTTGGGGTAACGATGGCCCCCGCGCACTGAACACCGCTCTGTTGCCACAACTACTGGACGGGCGGACAGCTTCTCCACTGCAAACTCGGCATGTTGCGGTCCCACAATCCAGTTTGGCTGCCCAAGTAGTCCAGCGGATCTTTCTAACTGGCGGTGGCAGAGTGTGTCAAAGTAGGCCACAAACCTGTGGTTCAGGGAATGCTCCATGTCTGCTGTGCTGTGCTGCTGGTGACTGCCCCTCCTAACTTGGCGGGTGTAGGAAAAGATGTCATTAGTGACTCCAGAATTAGGTTACTGCTGAGGAGTTGGTACTGCTCCTACCCCCCCACCTTCCCCCTGCAGCGACGGCAGTAGTACGTGAGAATTGTGCGCTGAGGAACCCCCCGGTCTTGGACCTGTCAGACGTGGGTCGATGCCGGCAATAGGCAGCGGCTCAATCGATTACGGGAGGATTTCCCTATGTATTTGAGTTTGTCTTCCTCTCAATGAGCTGGGAAAAAGGGTCCCATTTTGGGGACCGGGTAGCGAGGGTCCATGGGTTGGAGAGGCCAGAAGTTCATCCCTCTGCGGATGCTGACTATTCGGGCTGTCAACTAGCCAGGGCAAATAAGCATGCTGCGGGAGAATTGCACAAGTGACTCCGAGGGGCTCCCTGCTCCATTTCCCACTGTATACTGCCACGGGCTTGGGAGTCTCTGCTCGTCTTCCTCATCTCCTTCCACCTCCTCAAGCTGCCTCCTGTCACTCCTCTCTTGTCAACTGGGTTAGAAAATTCCACTCATTTCACCAGGACATTGATTCTGCTCCTCAACTGACCTCCTCCTCTCCTCTCTCCACCTTTCAGTCCACACCGGACTCATGTGGCCACGAAGATGTAGTAGCCACATCTCCCAGTCCTGCCAGACAAGATTTTTCAGCCAAATGTTCCAGGACATGAAGCAGTGGTAATGACGTTATTCATCCCGTTAGTCTGGCGAATGACAAATATACGTGGGCCTCCTCGAATGGCCTCAACAAAAGGGCAGGTGTCACGATTGAGCTGCCACTGGCTGACCTCAAAGTTACATCAGGGGAGCACTTCTGTCTGCCTGGTTCATCAAAAAATCGTAATGGCCTTTCTCTGTTCAATTCAGTCGGTACAAATGTGCAGGCTGGAATTCAGCGGGTGGAAACATCGATCAGAGCGTGTTGGGGAGGCGTTCTGCCGCTGGCAACTCGAGGAGGGTGATTCCTGGGCTTTGTACGATGGATAAAGTGCATGCACAGTTTCCTGGCCATTTTCAGAATGTTCTGAAGATCGGGGTTGGAAGACTTAGAACCTTTTTACACCCAGATTGAACACTGTGCGCCATGCAGGCGCATGGACCATCCTCCTGGGAGCTTGCGCGGGACACCATGTTCCTCCATTGTCGTCACCATGGTTCCGATTTGCAGTTGGCGCGTGGAGGAAAGCAACTCGATTTCTTGCTGCATGAGCGGAGCAGTTCCTCCCTCTGTGTGACTTCGTTCGCCGAGGCAAGCAAGGTGTGAACTGCGTGACCAACGCTGTGCCCTACAAATGTGGTATGATGGTAGCGTTACTTGTGGCGCTGTGTGGGTGGGTGGCTGGTGGGGAGGAGGAAGGCGGGACATTGGCGCAGGCAGCAGTTTGACAACGTGGAGGTGAAGCTGGCGTCTCCTGTTCCAAGTTGTTGGTGTGCCTGGGCAGGAAGCACATTCACCAGTGGGCCGTTTAAAGGACATGTAATGGCCCTGACCGTAGTTACAGCTCCAGACGTCCGCGCTGCCGTGTACCTGGAACAAACCGATAACATAAAGGACTGACACAATTACTGTTCTTCTTTTTTTTGAAGTGCTGGTTCTGCCTTTTTTGAAAAGAAATTACGGCTTGGAACTTCCATCTCGGCTCGGCACAAGCCTTAGTTCTCTGAATGGTGCAGAGTCCACCATTTTGAACGGGCGGGACGGCAGTACCAAAAAATTGGACAGGTGCACGGTCAGGTGCTGCGCCTTAGGTTGGTTGGCGCATACTGGTTGTCTCTTTACAATCCCCTCTCTAAACGACTGCTGGCGCCAGTAGTAGCGAGGAGCAGGGGGCATCTGGACCGGGAGAGGATGTCAAAAGAGAAACAGCTGCCTTCTGCAGAGGTGGTGGAGCCTTGACTGGTGAAATGGCATGCGTGCCACTGGCCGTGCTGCTGCAGCGCGGCAGGATGGACCACCACATCTGAGCCACGTTTCTCCAGGCCACCGGATGGTGACGTGCATGTTTTGACGCAGGGCGTTGTGCCAAACGTTAGCCCCCTGGCCACGCTTCACTTTCGCCCACGATTTACATTTTACCCTTTATTCGGCCCCTCCGGTGTTTAGCAAAGAACTGCCACCCCGCGAGTAGCTGATTTTAAACCCCCAACGCTCCGCATGAGTGACTTACTGCCGCCGCTGCCTCGCTGAGCCCTGGCCGCTACTGTCTTGGACCCGCGAAGCGGGTTTTCTACCCCGTGGCCCCTTGGCTCCCGACCTCACACTGCTGTACCCTGCTGACTCACGGCCACACAACCCAAATTGCTGGCTGCGCGCTGCCTGACGCGCAAGCTGACGCCCTCTTCTCCTGACGATGATGAAGCCCCTTGCTTCACCCGGCTCCCAAGTGCGGTCGGCTACATCATCATCTATTTGTGTTTTCATCGTCACTACTGTCCTCATCACCGGTCTTGGTATAGCGAGGTGACTCTCACCACGACCTCCCATGCCGCACTCTCACATCTATACTTTGCGGCCTACTGCAAGAAGGCTGGGGATATTGCCCATTTCTTCGCTGCCACGTAGCTGCTGACTGCCCTCTCAAATGTTCATCCTCGTAGTATTGTGGCGCTGAGCCCAGACCACATAGTAGATCCCTGCTGAGGGAAAACTGGATGGGAAGAGGCGGGCTGAGGACAGGTGAGGGCGCTGACCCGCTCCCGGGGCCATGCTCAACTAAGTGTTGTGTCTGAGGTTCCAACCGACTTTGGCTGGGTTGTCAGATCATCAGGGAGAAGAGGATGACCTTGTCAACCAATCCAAGAAAACCCTTGGGTTGCTGAAAACCACGGCCGCTAGATGACCAGCGGCAGTTGTGGAGCCTCACCGAGTGGACCCCTGCTGCGGAGTCCCTTGCTGTGCGGCGACCTGGGCCGTTTCAGATGTTTTGTTGCCACTGCCACTGCAGTTGCAGAGCCTGCACCTCTCTGTCTGACATACTGTTTGTTCTAAAAATGTACAGTCACTGTTTGATGAAGCTATTCTGTATATGATTAAATATTATAACCTGTTTTTGACTCCAATGAACCAGTAAACATAGCTTGGGTAACCTTGGATATAATTGCGCTCACAAATGGCCAGAAAATTTACCTTGTATGTGGTCGTTTACATGCACTGTGTGTTTTACTAAAATGTAAAAGCACAAAGGCTTAATTAACCTTCGACTGGTGAATTATGCTACAAAGAAAAATGTTTAATATTTCGGTGTGAAAACGACGTTTATTTTGTCAGCACAGCAGCGCTAAAAACAACGCTTAATTAACCCTGGATGTAAATTGCGCATAGGATTGAGCCACACAACTAGTAGCTTTGTAGCGTGTTACAAATGAGTGTTTTCTACTCCACACAACCAGAGATACAGATGTAATTTGCCTTTGCTTGTGAATGCGGCTACCAAAATAATATATATATATTTGGCGATGAAAAAGGGACAGTGTTATTTTTGTCAGCACACCAGCAAAAAAACGCTTAAATTAACCCTGGTAATATTGTGCAAAGAATTGAGCCGCACAAACTTAGTCGCTTTGTAGCGTGTTCAATTGCGTGTTTCTACGCCCAACACAACAAGAGATACAGTTGTATTAGCCTTTGCTTGTGAATTAGGTACAAAAAAAAATAATATATTTGGCGTTGAAAAAGACGGTTATTTTGTCAGCACACCAGCCAAAACAAGCTTAATTAACCCTGGATGTAAATTGCGCAAAGAAATTGAGCGCACAAACTAGTAGCGAGTTACAATTGCGTGTTTCTTACGCCAACACAACAAGGAGATCAGTTGTAATTTGCCTTTGTTGTGAATTAGGCTACCAAAAAAAATATATTTATTTGGCGTTGAAAGAGAGGGTTTATTTTTGTAGCAACCAGCAAAACAACGCTTAAATAAAAACCCTGGATGTAAATTGCGCATTAGAATCAGCAGCCAAAAAAGAAGTGGTATTTGATTGTAAAAACGCTGTTTCTTTAAATGAATAAAGAATGGCTTAGATCCCACTTGGATATTGAATGTATATGCAAGCTGCAGAGGACGACCACTGGATTTCAGATCCACTACCAAAAAATCAGAAATAGCACATTCAGTGAACAGTCTTTAGACATAGCTTGAGACACCCCACAGAAATCGCTGTATAAAAATCAGTTCTTCAGAAAGCGTTAATCACCCGCAGCAGCACCTTCCCTATCATACAGTGAGAGGAGTGTGACTTCCCAGCGGCGCGCTCGGTCTTATATAGTTGGTGACAGTCACAGATCCCGCAGTCTCTGATTGGCTTCATCTCTTGCACATGTCATGCAGGTATGCCCTTCTTCCTCCAGAGTGCTTTGCCCCATGTAGCGCCATGTGACTCGCAGCCATTTTATCCCAATCAAAAGCACACTTCGTTCCCGAAGTACCCAACGTGCGACTCGGTCCGAACCAAGTTGTTTCCTGAATTCTAGAACGAATTCCACTTCGATAGAATCATTCGACCGATCTTAATCATGGACCATTACAAATAGTAAATGTAACAAACCACATGGACAGGATAAATTGGTAAAACCACTTGCTCTAAGCCATCCTTACAATACTGTACTAAAAAGAAGAGTGGTCTTCTGAAACGAAGTGCTCTAGGATTCACTCTAAATAAGTAACAATACCCAAGTCACCAGCTCATGATATAATAAAGTTTTCCAACTTGTTTCTCCCAAACACCAGAGCCCCATGTGAATTATATGGTGTCATCAGTATTCAGGAATTATACCGAATCCTGCTGTTCTCTGCACAATTCTGTATAACATGTAATGATGTCACATTTATTTTTCTTCAGTGTTTTGTAATGCAGTTTATTTGTTCCCTGATGAACCGATGGACCATTTTGGTAGAATTTAGTTTACCTTCATTCCCCATAAGCATATTTTCACAAGAATTCCAATTTCAATTCTGCACTAAAATCTATGTAAATAACTAACATGAAGTTTTCGCACAGATTTTGGTGCATAATCCATGTTGGAATCTATTTGAGAAATATAGTGAACATGGTCTATGGGTAAAGATGCCACCAAAACACATTTCTCTGTTTAAAGAGACACTACCATCAATTTTTTTTTCTTGTCACATATCAGCAAGCAATATGCAACTATTATATGGATTTTTTTTAATTGGTTGGTTGGACTTAACCTCTGTGCAGCAGTTAGAGGACGGCTTGGTGGTCCTTGTTTCAGGCCGGCTAGGCCTGAGAAGTGTAAGTATTATCAGTTATAACTTAATAGGTATGAAGAAACCCTCTCCTCAGTGCAGAAAAAGATTACCCGATTTTTCTTTCATGTACTACTGGTCATTGCCTAATGAACTAGTAGTCTAGTCTAATCTTAATTATCTCTGTCAAGAGAACAACAGAACAATCATTATGTCATTACATATTATTTGTAATGAGAGAATATAGAGATAAGCAGCAACTGAAGAAAAGGGAGATAGGTCTGCCCTGCCATTCAAAAATGTTATCTGAGAGGCAGAGAAGGACAATTTTATACGTAATAATTAATTGCATATGACTGCAAAAAAAAAAAAAAAGAATATTGCCCAAAATTATAAAAAAATACGTTCTCAGGAATATTGGTATTAACAAAAAAACACCCTCCTGGTGAAAGTGTCTCCTTAACAATACAAAGTCACTGGTAAACTCCCATTCTCATCTGGGCCCAGACAAAGAGGTCAGATAACACCAATCATAAAGTGATAACATATCCTAGCAATATGCTTTTACTTTCTAAAATAGTAATACTCTTTTAAATCAAGAAGTACAATAAACATATATTTTAGAAAGTATGTTTTATATGCAGAAAAGATGACAAAATCCTAAATATAAATTCACAGTGTAATCAGAAAGGGCATGGAACGGTGAAAAGTTTACGCTGTGAAAGAGGAAAGTCACATAGGGCGACATGTATGAACGGGGCTGCGGGAGGTGGGGCGTACTAGAACCGTACAAAGCTATATATTTATAGCTTCGCTACGGTATTTCTAGATGCATTACAGCTGGAACAGTTAGACCACTTTCAAAGTGGTATATCTGAGCCAAAAATGTTGCTTTCTATATTTACTATTTTGCCATAGGCAAACTTAAACTCTATCAGTTCTCTATCTATAAAACACTAAACTGTAACTTTTATTATGTATAACTCTTAACCTCTATGCACACTATTTAAAAACCTGATTTCTAACCTCACCCTTTAACCCTTTCTACTTCTGAAGGAAGGAATAGCTCCTCTTCCACTATTAAGCCTGGTGGAACCCCACCTGCCAACAGGAAAGCCTTATACATACAACAATAATTTGCTGCAATCAACTCTTCTTCTTGGCAATATTACATTTGAATGCCCCAATCACATCAGTACTTGCAGGTAATTTAACCATGCTAACTGACTTGACTTCAGTCCTTTTTACATTGAAGACTGGAGAGTTCAACTGTTTCCCATAAGCCTTTGTTGCTTGTATTGGACAACTGATGGTTAATAAATATTTGCCATCACTATAAGCCTTTGTTAAATGCAAATGCCCAGTGAGATGCAAATAATCTATAAATCCTCACACACCGCCAAGGTACTTCTCCTTAAGGGTATGTTCACACGGCGTGTTTTACTCCATGTAACATATGTTTTTAGTTGCATGTTTGGATCCATCTGTCAGATCCCAAATGGACCCAAACAAATAGCTAACAAATTGCAATGTGATTTTACATTGCTTTTATTTTGAAACACGCATCGGCGTTCACACGAGTGACCTCCAATGCATGTCTCATTGCATCTCTCGGATCTGTCTTTCAGATCCGTTCCAAGAATTGACATGTCAATTCTTGGTCCGAAGATGCAGCAGGAGCCCTATAATAAACTATAGGGTGCGTTCCTGCTGCATCCAACACAGATCCAAACATGCAGCTGCATGTTGGATGCGTGTTGGATCCGTTTAGGATCCGATCGACGCTACAATTTTGGATACGATTTTCGGGTCCAACACGGACCCGAAATTGTATCCAAAAACGCTGTGTGAACATACCCTAAGGGTATGTTCACATGGTGGATTGTATTGTATGCACGGGGGGACGACACGTAACCCATAGCTCTCTATGAGAGCTATGGACTACTGTAATTGCGGCGCGCATTTTGCCGCGTATAACGTGTAATACGCAGCAAAATGCACACCGAAATAAGCCATGTGAACTTTACCCTAATAGTTTACGTTTATACTGCCTAAGAGTTAAACACTATTGAAAATTCTGCTCCTAAGTGTTTGATTTGAAATCCCTCCCTTTCAAGAGTCAACAGTTTTATTTTTCCTTTTGGCAAAGCTGAATGAGAGCTTGTTATTTGCAGGAAAAATATTTTTAACAGAGCCTTTTAAAGTACCTGCCATAGGGGAAATTGTAATTGCCCCTTTTATTTTGTTTGTGTTGAAAATTAAATTTCCCACAGTCAGAAGGAATTCATGTGTCATGAACTGGCTTGGGGGTATAAAAGGGTGTGGGAAAGCTGTCTGCAAAATATTTTCCCTCATTGCTTCAGGGTTAAGGGGATGATTTATCAAAAATTTTAAAAAAGGATGTTTAATTTATTTTTTGGGGGGCCCAAAGGGGTGTCATTTATTTCCAGAACTATAAAGTGTTTAAAATTTTTGTGTGCTCTGAAAAAAAGGGGTTATCATGAGTGGAAAAATTGGCACCACTGGGGAATAGCAATGTAAAAACTGCAAAAAATGCACTGCAAAGGTGTGGGGGGGGTGGACCAGGTTGGACGGGGCCCACGGGGGAATAGGGGAAAACCCCCCGGTGGCCCCCTGAGAATGGCGCCCTGGAGTTTTTTTTTAACTCCCTTGTACATCCTCAGAAGAGGCAAAAAAGGGAGAAAAAGAAGAAAAAAGCAAGGGGCGAGCATAGGAGGCATCTACGGGTTATTTACAGTGGTATAGGGGGGGCCCCCAAAAAAAAACTCCCCCGGTGGGGCCAGAAACGCTAAAACTGGTGGGCCCCCTAGCCCATTTCAAACCTGTGGCCCTAGGCACCCGGGTGGGACACGGGGTGGCCAACATGTACGCAGCAGTCACTCCCAAAATAAACCCAGGGTTTTTCCAGCCAAAGGTTAGCAACCCTTACTTGATTGACCCAGAAGCAGTTTAAATGGTCACTGCTTCTCTGGTTATGAAGTTACATTGGGAGAAAAGGTTAAACTTTAAGTGTAGTATCAGAATTGGGGGCCTCCACTGATTGGAAACAGGGTTCCCTTTCTCCAATGGGCCTTTTTTTCTCCTTAAATTGAACAGAGGGTTTGTTGGGTGTGGTAAAAAACACCCAAAAAACAAGCCCCCCTGCAACCATTGCTGGAAGGACACAAGCTAGTTGTGGCAGTGTTATGGTCTGGGGAATGTTTCTGTGGCATTCTCTTGCCCACTCATCTTTGTGGAAGGGACTCTCAACTGATTAGGGCATGAATCCATTCTTGTAGATCACACTTTCCCCTACATAACCCAAATTTCCCTTTTTTTTGGGCACATGGGAAAATTTTTTGGGAGGGCAAATTTTCATGTTTTCACGGCTAGGAAAAGGGCCGCATTGGTTGTATAAGCAGGACCCAAAACTTTCCCAAATTCTTTTGCCCCCCTGTGCCCCCGGTTAAAACCCAAAAGGGGGATTGGTCCCTTGATTGATTAATATTTTTGTACCCTCCCCAAAAAAGCTGTGGGATACACTCAGCCCCATCACCCCCCGATACCTGTGAAAACCCCACCGGGCCTTATCGTAACTCCAAACGTCAGCTGCTGCCCCAGGGCAACAGGGTTATTTGGGATATTACTAGGGCAAAATAAGTGATTTGACTGTGTTTTTAAGGGGGGTTTGCCACGAGAAAATGTTGAGTGGGACCTCCAAAAGGGTATTTAATCTTTTCTAAATAAGTGTTTAAAAAAAGTGTAGCCTTGAGAACACCATTTCTCAACCCCCCCTTAAACCCTGAAAGTTTCCACTGACAAGCCCTAGGAGCTGACGGGCCCGCGCTTGCGTGAAAACATTTTTATTGATGCGGGAAAATGAAGGGCTTAAGGGGGGGTTTTGAAAGTGCATCTGTGAGGTGGTCTTCGGGTTCGCACTGTTGCAATGTCTTATTTAGTTACGTTTTGAGATGCCCCCTTCTTCCTCACCCCCCCCCCCCCCCCCCCCCCCCCCCCCCCCCCCCCCCCCCCCCCCCCCCCCCCCCCCCCCCCCCCCCCCCCCCCCCCCCCCCCCCCCCCCCCCCCCCCCCCCCCCCCCCCCCCCCCCCCCCCCCCCCCCCCCCCCCCCCCCCACCCCCCCCCTTCTTTTTTCCCTGTGCTCCCGTGTGATAAGGAGGTAAGTAAATTTCTCCCGGCAAAACCCTTAAATTTATTTTTCAGGCATTAAATTTTTCCGAGATACCAAATTTTTTAGTATTCTTTGTTATACTGTATGGTTTAATTTACTTTGAACTACCATTTTCAGAGAGCAATATTTTTTAAAATTTTTTTCATCAACAGACCTGCTTCAGGACTTTTTCTGAAAAGCCATTTGGCACCATTTTAGAGTACGTATGACTTTTTGAACACTTTTTATTTCAATTTATTGGGAAAGCAATTCTGGTGTTTTTTATTACATGCCATTTACTCTGTATATTTTGATAGATATTTAAGGATACTTGACCACTAAGGACGTAACAGGGGAGCGGGCAATCCTTGTTTGGATGTTTGAAAAGTTTTGCTTGAAAGTGATATCACCACTCTTCATGTTATTAAATCTTAGATCACAACAAAAGCCATTGAAAAGCATTGAAAATGTTGAGCTAAGTCTTACCCTTATCATGGGCATTTTTATGCGTTTATCTTTGCACTTTTTGGGAAAACATTAGTCAGTGGGAAATTACGCTAAGCAATTCTCAGTAGAGATATGCGGTAAATGTCTGTGAGTTTTTTCTGATAAGTTTGGTGCTTGAGACCTTTTACCATTTTTTAGCCCATCTTTGGACCTGTTCCATTTCTATTTTTAGGGTCTTTTTGAAAGTGAAGTCTCCAGAACTGAACACAGGGGTTTTTCCCCGTGGTCTCACTAGATCTCTAAACAGTGGGATTACGATCTGCCTCTTTCTACCGGTTATATCTCTAGCTATGCAACTAAGCATTCAACTTGCTTTCTTCCCTGCCTGATTCTGAAA
>JAODAL010051030.1:0-26972 GCA_025379985.1 Phyllomedusa bahiana | reverse complement strand
AGCATAGACCATTTGACGAGTAGAAATAAGTATCGGGAAAACAAGCTGGATCGGGATAACCAAATACCAATTACTTTTTTTGGTCAATTAGCTAATACTTTAGTAAGCCTAATATAACTTTTTTTCCTCCCTGGCCCCAAATTTAAATAAATTTTCTTCCACAAGACAAACCCCTTTAAGTAATCAAGAAAGGAAACTACATCCCAATTTTAAAAACATGATTTTTTTTTTAATTGTTTATATTCAAAAAATCTTTGGAGCCATACATTTTTCTGTGATGGAGCTCTGAGGGTTTTTTTATTAGTGGGATAAATTGATGTTTTCTTTGGAGTCATTATGGGTTACATGAGATTTTTTTTGTGGGGCTGGAAGAGTAAAAATATACAATTCTTGCGTGAATTTTTTATTTTTTTTTTGGGCAGCATTTACCATAGGATTAAATAACATGACAATTTTATAGCGTTATGGACATGGTGATACCTATTATGTGCACCTTTTTTTAATTTTTTTATATTTTACTATAGTGTTTTTTTTATTAGCAAAATAGCGGTTTTGCTTTTTTTTGTTTTTTAAAAACTATTTTAACGTTAACTTTTTTTACATTTTATTTTTGTTCCATGGTGGGACTATACTGTATACCTAATTGCTTTTGCAATATTTAGCAGTACAATAATTTATTGCTATGGCATTATGCCTTGTACTTATAGCTTATAAGATCCTGTCTAATAGACTCCTGTACTTGGCAAGCCCACAGGCCATTATTTGGGCTCTGGTTGCCATAGCAGCCATTGGAAACCCAGCATCGCATTTTGTGGTTTGCCGAGGGTTTAAAGAAAAAGGGAGGCCCCCTCTGTCAATCACCTACATGCTGTGACCCCAACTGCACACAGTATCTAGAGGGGTTTAAATGTCTGGAGTCAGAGTTAATGGCTATGATCACTGCATTGTGGATGTATGCGTCCAGCAAGGAGTTTTTTGGAAACCTCAGGGTCCTGTCACAAATGCAAAATGCTGCGACCTATGTATTGGTTTCCACTGCCTAGCTGTCAATCAGATTGTTCTGATACTGTCTCAGGGATCTGCAACCCTTGGATTCCTCCTAATTTGAACAAAGCCGTCCCTCTCAATTCTGCTGACTCTATCTTAATAATATAAAAATTTGTCATAATCAGCCCCTAAATATTTTAAGAATCCTAAAAGAATGATGATATTCGTATACTGTTCTGGGCCATAGCACCTGAATATGTGCAGTACTCAACCATGTTGGTTCTCAAGGCAATAATTCCCTAATACCTTTGAAAGCTCTGGATTTTCAAGAGAAAGATGGCAAATAGGGTGAATGATCAGAGGAAACTTATTTGTTTGATTGAGATTATAATAGACACTTTTTAGATTATCAATAGTAGTCTATGTGCAACAGAGAGTTCCTACCTGATGTAAAACAAGTGTATTTTCGAACCCCACGTGGCAAACCCGCCACAGATAATGCCAACCCATCTGCTCTAGGAATAGAGCAAAGGATGATATGATCCCTCTAAACATCCTGAGTTTGAAATTTGTCTATTATAGGGTCATTAAGCGTGTCTAAGTCACCCAAACAATTTAATAGGCCTGTGGAAAAGGGCTGACACAAAACAGGTGGTCTTATAAAAAACTATTAATATCAGCTAGAGAAGGCAGGTACACTCTAAGAAATACAAACCTTTGGCAATCAATCCAGGTCCAAATAAAAAAAAATTCTTCCCTCAAAGTTCTTAAGAACTTCCCCCAGTTCCCACTTGACTGCCTGATTAACTAAAAAAAAGATACTCCATTTAGAATATGCTTGTATGAGTAGTATAAAAGGGTTTTTTGAAACCATTTAACGGGTTGTGGAAACAAGGTTTATACCTCTTGCAACATATAATATGTGGGTTGCTTTAACCCCTTAACGCACCTTGACGATTCTGTACATCATAGTGCAGTGCCTGTTTTAAAGCACCATGACATACAGATACTTCATGGGAATCGTGTGGGCACGCTCCTGATCGCACGCCCGATTGCTGCGGGAGCCTGGTTGCTGATTGACAGCGAGGCTCCTGCAGTTGTTCTCGGGAGAGGAGATACTCAGTTCCGGCTGTTTCAAGTCCTTAGCTGCCACAATGAATAGTGATTTTTGGGATCTAAGGAGTATGACAGAGGGAGGTAGCTCCCTCTGTCTTCCATCGGAAGCCCCGCAACAAGATTGCAGAGTTCTGGTGGTTGTCATGACATCCAGGGGGCACACAACGAACTCCGGGTTGTCAATGATGTAGTCCTGTTAAGCTCTGCCCAAGGCCGAAGCCTGACAAGATGATTGATAGTTGGTATAATGGACTGCAGCATAGATAGTATTATAACTGTGTTATACCAGTGTTCTAATTATTGCTCAGTATATTCCCATAGTGGTACAAGTGAGAAAAATTAATATTTAAAAAGTAAATGTAAATAAAAAAAAAATACAGTAAAACACACATCGCCAAATTACCCATTACAAATACTAGTCACCCCAAAAAAATCCAAAATAAAAAAGTGCACATATTTGGTATCCCCACATGTGTATTGAGATAACCTATAAATCTGTTGCATTATATTACCTATACAGTGAACGCCATAAAAGAAATGGCAGAATTGAAATTTTTGTTTATCCCGCTGCACATAAAATAGAATAAAATATATAGCACATGTAAATGTTAAAGTGGTACCAATGAAAACATCAGTTTGACCCGCAAATAAAAAGTCCTTACACAACTCTGTTTATCGAAAAATAAAGTTCTAGCTATCAGAAGAGAGAGATACATAAACATTGTTTTACACAATAAAAACATGTTTTTTTTAACTGCTACAACATTTAAAAAAATTATATAAGTTGGGTATCAACAGAACAGAACATGTCACGTGTACTGCATGGTGAGTGCTATAAAAAATAAAAATAAAAAACAGTACTAGAATTGCCGTATTTTCTTCATCCTGCCTCCCAAAAGTGGATTCAAAAGTGATCATAAACTTATGTGTCCGCCAACAATAATACCAATAAAAATGTCAACTCAATCCGGGAAAAACAATCCCCTGCACAGCTCTGTACACAGAAAAATAAAAAAGTTACTGCTCTCAGACTATGGCATTATAAAAACGTATTTTCTTTTCTAAATAAGTGTTTTAATCCTGTAAAAGCAGTAAAACATAAAACAAATATACAAATTTGGTATAGCTGTTGATCTATTGAGTAAAGTGAACATGTCATATACAATGCAGGGTGACCACTGTAAGAAATAAAAAAAAAACTTCCAAGACAGTATATTCTGTTCCCTCTGCCTTCCAAAAACCTTGATAAAAAGTGATCAAAGCATCATATGAACGCCATAGTGGTACTAATGAAAATGTCAGCTTATTCTGCAGAAAACAAGCCCTTAGTCAGCTACATGTACAGAAAAATAAAAAAGTTATGGCTGTCAGACTATGACAACATAAAAACACAACTTTTTCTATTGTGTAAAGGTGTGTTGAATCCAAAATGGGCAGACTTCTGAAAGGTTTCACCAGTTCTGGTACTTTGGGGGCTTTGTAAATGTGTCATTGCACATACCAATATCTGAGTTCCAAAAGCCAAATAGCGCTCCCTCATTTGTACGCCCTGCCATGCACCCAAAAAGCAGTTTACACCAACATATAGGGTATTACCGAACTTGGAGGAAATTGTGTAATGAATTTTGGGGTGCTTTTTTTTCCAGAATTCCTTGTAAAAATAAAACATTTTCAGGAAAAAACTCTTTTTTAAACGGGAAAAAAAATTGTTTTTTTTAAAAGGGCCTAAATTTTAAAAAAAAATTTGTAAAAACCCCTTTAGGGTCGGATTTACTTTATACCCCCCCAGGATATATTTTTTAAAGTTGAGTAGTTTCCCAATTTTTGGGTTTTTTTTTAGGCGTTTTTTATTAATTTTTTTAGTACCTTGGGAGTGCCCGCAAAACCTTAATGGTACCTAAAATAAGTCAAATAAAAATGAGACCCCAAAATCAATAGGGGGGGTCCCCCCTAATTCTGAGGCTTGGGGGTTTGAGCCAAATGCGTACAAGGGCCACATAGGGGATTTTCTTTTAAAAAAGGGGGGGAAAAGAAAAAGGAGAATCAATTTTGAGTTGCATTTACCTTTTTCCCCTTTCCCACTGAAAACAGCAAAAAATGGTTTAAAAAATTGAAAATCTGGAAAAAAAAAATTAATTTAGAATTTTCCCCTTTTTCTTTGCTTTGATTTCTGTGAAACAAAAAAAGGGTTTAGAAAATTTTTTCTAAGAGTTTTTTGAATATCTTGGGGCACCTTCCAGTTTCTTGGGACGAGCCCACCCTAGGGGTTTGTCTAACATACAGGCTCCCAAAGCCTCATCAAAACCCGGGTTTGGGCCCCTTACAAAAAGGGTAATAGCCCCCAAAGCCTACAAAAATAAGAACTTTTTTTTTTTAACCCCCTTTTACCCCCCCGGGCCATTTTTTGGGGCCCTCTGACAACCCCCTTTTTTAAAATTTTCCCTGTTTCACTTATGTGAGAAAAATTTTTTTACATTTTAAACCCTTAACCATGTGATTCAGAATTTTTTTCTGGGTGACACTTTTATACTTTAAGATAGTAAGTTTTTTTGGTTTCCAAAAAATGCTTTTTTTATTTGTGAAAAAAAATAAAAAAATTTCTGAAAAATTTAAAAAATTTTACCAATTTTAAACTTAAAATTTTTTTCCCTGCATGTAAGACGGGATAGTTATTCCACTCAAAAAATATTTTTATAACTAGCTCTACCTTTGTCTGCTGTAGTTTGGCCTAATTTTTTAAAAATGCCCTTTTTTTTTTTTTTTTTTTCGACATTAGGGGGCCCTTAAAATTTTTTGTAGAAATTTTTCAAATTTTCAACAAAATTTGCAAGACACATTTTTTGGGGCCCAGCCCCTTTCAAACGTGACCTTTGATTGACCAGTATGTTAGTACCCCCTTAAATGACCCCCATCTAAGAAACTACCCCCAAAAAAGTATTCAAAACTGCTTTTTAAGGAAGTTTTTATTTAACCCCCTTTTAGGTTTTCCGGGAAAATTAAAAGGGCATGTGAAGTGAATTTTAAAAATTTTTTATTTTTTTTGCAGATTTTAAATTGTTATGCATTATTCACAAGAATACGGTAAATGTAAATCGGGGGGAAATGAAAATTTAAAATTTTTGATTCCCCTTTTCTCCCGTTTTCAGAGATATCCCAAAAGGGGGGCCCTATTTGCATTTTTTGGGCCCTCAACCACAAGCCCCAGAATGGGAGAGCACCTACTGGCTCTGGGGTCCCTTTTTCATTACGTTTTTTATTTAGGGGCCATTCATTTTTGGCGACACCCTAAGGTCCCTTAAAAATTTAAATAAACTCCCCTAAAAATCCCCCAAAATTTGGGAAACAACCCCCCTTAAGGAATAATGGGGGTGTAGTGGGGAAATATCGCCCCCCACGGGTTGGGGTCAAAAAAATTTTTTTAGCGTAGGTTTGGAAAAAATTTTTAAAAAAACATTTTTTCCAAAAATCTGCAATTTTTAGCTGAAAATTTAAAATTTTTTAAAAAGGGCATCCGGGTAAAAAAACCCAAAAAACCTTGTTACGCAATTTTTTTCCCAAGTTCAGCAATACCCTACATGTGGGGGGAAAACTGCTTTTTGGGGCCCCTTGGGGGGCGAAAAAGGGGAGGGAGGGGGTTACTTGGTTTTGGGGAACGCAGATTTTGGGGGGGGTCATGCCCGCATTTACAAAGCCCCCAAAAAAACCAGAACGGTTGAAACCTTCCGGAATTTCCCCCCTTTTTGGATCACACCCCCTAAATAGATCTCATCTAGGGGTGAAAATTGTGCTTTTTGGGTGCCCCAGGTTTCCCAAAAATTTTTTTTTTTTTCTTTGGGCAAAGAAAAGGGGGGGGAAAACGCAGTTCCCCCATTGTTTTTTGGGCTTAAATTTTTTAAACAACGTTCGCCGTGCATATAAATAAATAGGATTTTTTTTACTATGGGGGCCCAGTACAATTGCAATATATAATTTTATTTTTTTTTTTTTAAATTTTTTTAATTATTTTTAAAACAATAAAATGGGGTTTTAATAAAATTGCTTTTTTTTATTTTTTCCGTTCTGAAAACCCCATAACGTTTCATTTTTCCGGGAAAACGGACTAAATTATGGGTTTGGTTTTTGGGGGATGAGTTTGACTTTTTTTAATTAGTACCATTAGGGGGGGGCATATCCGCTTTAAATCACTTTTTTTTAAAAGGTTTTTTTGGGTGAGGCATTTTGAACAAAATACAGAAATTCCGGGTTATGTTTTTTTTTTTTTTTTAACAGGGGGCCCACCGCATATAGCTGCCCAGGCTAGTATTACCCCGAGGTCAATACGATTACAGCGATCCCCAATTTTGTTTTTTTTTTTTATTTTTTTACTGTTTTTCCCAAAATAAAAACACTTTTTTTTAAAAAAAGGAAAACATTTTTTTGCATCACCATACCCTTAAGCCAAACTTTTTTTTTTTTCTGTGTACGGATTTGTGTAGGGAAATTGTTTTTTGCCGGATGAGTTGACGTTTTTTTTTTGGGTATAATTTTTGGGGGACCAACTTTTTTGACATTTTTAAAAAACCCCTTTTTTTGGGAAGGCGGGGGTGAAGAATATACTGCAATCCTATTATTTTTTTTTATTTTTTTTTTTCACACCCCCGTGCAGTATCCATGACCAGTTATCTTTCCCTTTCAGGGTCAATAGGGATTAGGGCGATGCCCCAATTTAATATTTTTTTTTAAAATTTGGAAGCACTTTTAAAAAAAAAAAAGGGGGTTTTTTATTTTGTTAAATAATATTTATGCATCGCTGTCTTCTGAGAGGCCTAACTTTTTTTATTTTTCCGTAACAGAGACTTTTAAGAAAATTTTTTTTTGGGGGGATGAACTGACGTTTTAATTGGCACAACTTTTGGGGTTTTTTATAATTTTTTGATCGCTTTTTATTCCATTTAATGTGGCAGGTTTTCACAAAAATCGCAATTCTGTTTCTGTTTTTTTGTTTTTGTTTTTTAAAGGCGTTCCCCCATACGGGTTTAAATTTAAAATGAAAGATTTATAGGGGGGATCCCTTACGCACGCGGCGATACCAAATATGGGTACCCTTTTTTTATTTTTGATCTTTTTTTGGGCGATTGGGTTTTTTAAAGGGGGAAAAAACAGTGTATGTGTTTTAATTTTATTTTTTGTTTTGGTTTTTTTCCTTTTTTTTTTTCTTTTTCACATTTTTTTTAAATTTTCCCCCCGTGAGGATTTTAACTTTCAAAATCCCCACTGGGGAAAAGCAATCATTTTGAATTTTTGTTTGAAAGGCATCTGTGCACAGCCCTTACTTTCTGTTCAAAGGTTCCATGGCAACTAGTGACAACCATGCCCACCAATGGGATTGTGGGCATGGGGCGTCACCAGACTTTTCCCGGATTTCATTCAGACAGCATCCGGGGAGTCCCGGTAGGGGACCGGGGGAGCGGGGTCTGTGGGCCGCTGCCCCCGTCGTAAGGCAGAGGGAGCTCACCCTCCTGGGCCCGCGGGGATCATTTTTCGCGGCCCCTGACAGGGTGCGGTAAATTTATTCGTTTTTTTCACCCGCGGCTGGAGCTCACTCCGGCCGGGGGTTTTTTGGGGCAGAAGGGCCCGGGGGGGTAATTTAAACCCCTGGGGGCCAAAGCCGCGATCCCCGCGCGGGCCCCCCGCAAGCCCCCGCGATCGCCAAGGGGGGTTAAAGCATACGTCCTTTTTCGGGAAGTCACTTCCCGCTAGGGCTTTTGCAACGCCCAATGGGCGGGAAGGGGGTTTTAAAATGCCAAAATAAAGTAGACTTTTTGGATTTCATTTTTAACTATTTTTTAGGAGATACTAACCCATCTTACCCAAAAAAAAATTTTTTTAAACTTTGAAAATGACAAATTTTTCTATATTGTCACAATTTTTGTTATATTTTTCACAAATAAACAAGGGGTTTTTTCAATCAAAAATTAATTGGGTAACTTAAAGGGACAATGTTTCATGAAAAACCCCTTTTCAAAAACACATAAATTTTGTAAAAACCCATTTAAAAAGTTATTCATCAATAAAGTGACACTTGTCAGATTTTTTTTAAAAAAAGGGCTTTGTCCTTAAAGAGTACTTATCACCTCCACACAAACACCTAGAATTGGTAGTAGATGAACTTATAAGACTTTTCCAAAAACATGTCATTAGCAATGCAGAGGGTTTTCCCCCAGTTTTTTCAAGGGAACAGGTTTTTTCTTTTTACTCCCCGGGGATCCTTTTACTATTTTTCCCCACCCCTTAAAAAAGGGGCCCTATTTCGGTCCTTTAAATTTCGTCCTAATGCGCAAATTACGGCCTGAAAAAGGCCCCTTCATTACGGCAAACCAAAATTTTTTCCCTAAGAACTATGGGTTCGTCTCCTCCCCTGCTCGGGAAATACGCCGGGGGGAATAATTGACATGTCATTTTTTTTAAACGGCGATACCGCCGCAAACAAAAGATTTTCTATTGGCCGGGGGGAAAAATTCCGGGCCCCCCCCTCGCCCCCCCGCTCCTCCCCCGGCCACAGGGGTAACTGCGGGGGGGTAATTACGTCTACCCTATCTGACAGCCATTCCACCCCGTTTCAGTTGAATTCCAACCAAAGTCCACCTCATTCCACTTAATGTGCTTCTTAAATTTGGTGATCAAACCCGAATCCCAAACTTGGAAATGAAAGGAAAGTATAAAAACCCTGCGTGGGCTTCACAATCCCTCTTGCAATAAGGACAAGTTGGGGAATGGTAAAAAAAGGGCTGGGAAAGGGCCCAAAAGTAATTTGAATGAAAAATCATGTTATTCCACCAAACATTGATTTCTAAACTCTTCCGACTTAAAACAATCTTACTGTATCAAAAAAAAATTAAATTTTTTCTTTCATTATTTTTAGGCTACACACGTTTTTTTTTTTTTTTGAAGATTTCCATTTTCTTCAAATAAAAACAACACTTTTTTGCTTTAATTTCAGAACAGTTGCAGTATTTATAAAATAAATAACAATTACATTTTCCCAAAAATTACCACGAAAAAAAAAAGTCAAGAAAAAGAAAAATTTCGTGGTCTCTACTTTTTTTCCAGAGCTGTATGAGGTTCTTACTCAATGCATCCACTTTCACTCAAAGCTAGCCACCCCACCGGCTCAAGTAATGTTTTTAATTTATTACATATATTTTTACTTTTTGTTTTAGGCTATTGATAAACACAATTTTCCACTCGTAAAGAATATTGAAGAAATCATGAACACCTGGGTCTTGCAGATGGGTTTTCCTGTGGTGACAATAGATACAACTCGTGGAATTATAGAACAGAAACACTTTCTTTTAGATCCGAATGCAACAGTCACTCGACCGTCAAAGTATAAGTAAGATTTTAGTTAATACTGTATTTGTCTAAGTACAATATTTCTTTCCATGAAAATGTGTTTGTGAAATCTGTCCAACAAAATTGTCTAACTCAGGCTACTTTCACATAGGTGTGATAGACAAATTTCTGCATCTGTATCAAGGCCTCAGTTCTCTGCTCAACTATAAGTCTAATGATCCAAACTTTCATCATCACAGGGATCTATGATGCTGTTAGGTCATTAGATCCAGGGCTGCCATAAGTTATGTGGGTTTCAAAGGTATTCATACCCCTTAAATGTTTCCTCATTTGTAGACATAATAGACACAAACTTAAATGTATTTTATTCATCTTTTATGTGGTAGAGTAGTAAAAAGTAGCAATTATTTGTGAAGTGTAAAGAAAATTATATGTGTTTTTCCAAATGTTTGAAAATTAAAAAATTAAAACTGTGGCATGCATATGTATTCAGCCCCTCTATTCTGGTACCCCGAAATAAAATCCAGTGTGACCAATTGCCCTTAGAAGTCACCTAATTAGTAAATAGCGTACATCTGTATGTAATGTATTCACAGTATAACTACAGCTGTTTTGGAAAGGCCACAGAGGTTTGTTAGAGAATATTGGTGAATAAACAGCATAATGAAAACGAAGGAAAACACCAGACAGCTTAAGGATAAAGTTGTGGCAAAATGTATTACAGGTTTTTTTTTTTTTTTTTTAAAAGCCCAAGCTCTAAACATTTCATGGAGCACTGTTCTATACATCATCAGTGAATGGAAGGAGTATGACCCAACTGCTTACCTACTAAGACATGGGCATCCACCTAAACTGACAGCCCAGACATGGAAAGGACTAATGATAGAAGCAGTCAAAAAGGCAAGGGTCACTCTGGGGAAGCTGCAGAGATCCACAGTTTAGATGGGAGAATCAGTCAACAGGACAACTATTAGTTGTGTACTCCACAAATCTGGCCTTTATGGAAGAGTGACAGGAAGAAAGCCCTTTTTGAAAGGAAGCCATATGAAGTCCCATTTCCAGTTTGGAGAAAGCTATGTGAGGGTTACAGCAGGCATGTGGAAGAAGGGGCTCTGATCAGATGAAACCTAATTGAACTTTTTGGCCTAACCGTCAAATGCTATATTTGGAGGAAAGCCACATCATTTTGCCCTAAACAACCATCCCCGCCTAACCATAGTGGTGGAAAATCATGGATGCTTTTTCAGAAAAGGACTGGGAAGCGGGTCAGAGTTGATGGGAGGATGAATGGAGTTCAAGGGGTATGAATATTTTAAAAAACCCAAAAAAAAAATTTTTAAGGGATAGGCTGAAGAATCTGGGGCCCACTCCCCGGGGCCCAGTTTGTTTTTTTTTTTTTTAAAGCACCATATCAGCAGGCTCCTTTGATCAGGGCCCCTGATTGGTTTCATTGTTGCAATGTCTGTAGAATATTTATGGCAATTCTACACATGCAGATTTTGCTGGGAGTTTTGTAACACAAATTGATTTTACTGACCAGCTAACTTCACCCCTAACTTTTTAACCCCTTACGACCTATGACGTATGATAGTCACAGCCCCGGGTAAGCGGCTTTGAAACGGGATTGTGGCGTGACCCCGTTTCACACCCCTGGGTTTTTTAGTTGCAAATTGCAGCTAACACCGCCGGTTTCACGTGGGGAACGGTCGCCCCCTGCGCTTTTTAACCCCCAGACGCTGGGGCAAAGAGGCCGCAGCGTTTACATGAATAAAGAGCGTGCCGCGACCTTTTCTTCAGTCCGAGGGGACACGGGCTGAATCGCGAGCCCAATCAGCAAAAAATTAGGTAAGTTTTAAGGGTTCATGCTTCCCCTGTTTTTAAATTTTCCCTTTCCCGCCCGCAAAAAAAAACCCCATTGGGTCATAATGCACAAAATGCACCAGGCGAAAATTTAAAAAAAGAAAATGTTTGGAAAATTTTTTTTACAACCAAAAAAAACGGAAATCCACAGGGTTTGGGGACTTACAACCTTAGAATTTCAACACACCCCCATTTTTTAAAATGAAAATAAACCCCATTAAAAAAAAAAAACCAGCAAACATGGGCCCAAATAAGTTTTTTTTTTACATTTTGCCCCCCTTAGAATTTTTTTGCTGTTCCCCAGTATATTTTTATGAAACTCAAACACATTTGAAAGTAATTTGTCCGCAAAATAAAAGCCCAAATGTGTCTAGTAGGTGGGCAAATAAAAAACGTTAGGGTTCAAAGGGGAGGAGGAAAAAAATTTAGAGCCATATTATTATGACCGCCCAGGGAAAGGGTTAAAGGGTGAAATCCATGGGATTTAAATCCTCACATATTCACAAAACAAAACACACTACTCTAAACTTTTGCAATTTTTCTGGTAGTAGATGGGAGTTTTGACAACCTCATCCACTTGCACTCTATTTCTCCCAATCCCCCAACCAAATTTTCCATCTGGACCGAACAAAAATCACGAAATTTTAAATAATGATACTGGAATAATAATCAAAGAATGCAACAAATAACTATAAGACAATGTTCTATGTATACACCCCTGAAAGGCTCTTTCCAAGGGAAATAAAAAAGGGGGTCAGTTCCATTTAAAATCCAAGGGGATTTTAAATTGCCTTTTGAATGGTCTTGGGGAACGATTCTGTCCGCAGTTTGTGGATTCACCTGTCCCCCTTATCATTGGGGTACACATTTTTTCCGCCCGAAAACTGAGCAGAAGAATGTGAATGTTCTGAGTTTTAGGGGACACCAGCGGTGTGAAATCCACCCAGTAGAAAAAATGTACCGTGTAGACTATTGTCGAATTTACTATTAACCCTGCTGTTCTGTTCGGTCAAAAATGACCGAATTTGAAATTTGATATTTTTTAAAATATTCATTATGCGGTTCTGAAACTTGTGGTTCATTGACTTTTCCTCATTTGAGGGGTTCTTACTAATAGCAGTTTTTATCTATTTATTTTTATTTACTTTTTGCTCCACGTTTTTTTTTTACACTTGTGCAGTTCGGTCACAAATATATACTAATCTCCAGCCATTTTTTGAAAAAAATAAAGGAGTTATAATCTCATTTTGGTCTATATAGTTCATCTTCTACTATTTATCAATTTATCTAGGTCCTTTTGGTCCATGCAGAGTTACACATACATACATTTTCAAATTATGATTCTGTAGATGGATTCCTTTCCAGTATAGTTATGTGCTGTTCTTATAGAAATGGTTCAATTCAGTTGTCAACCTTTCACATGGTAAATGACAAAAAAAAATAAAAATTAAGTTTTTGATTTCATTTTTCATTTGTTTATGAACAACCATGTTCACATACAGTATACAGTAATAATGCAAAAGAAATTCAAATAAAACACCTAAATAAGTTAAAAATCCAGACTTTAATAGGCTTGGTCAAAAATGACCAGAACATTATATGTGTATAGTAGAACCGAACAGAACAGCAGGGAAAAGGGCCGTTCACACGGCTCATTTTGGGCACGGATTCCAGCCGTACTGCGCGCCGTATTTGCGCTGTAGTACGGCTGGAATCATTCCCAGCCATTACTTTAATCCACAGTTCTCATATTGAACTATGGATTCCGTCTCCCCTCCCTGCTCAGCGAATCCGCCGGGCGGGGAGAAAGTGACATGCACATTATCCCGGCAGGATACGCGCTGTGGATAATGGATGTCTATGGGGCCGGGGAGCTGCGCCCCCGCCCTGCCCCTTATTCAAGCCGTAATTGCGGGCGAAATCCGTCCCGCAATTACGGCTTGAATAAGCCGTGTGAACCGGCCCTTACAGTCTATGGGGATGTTTGACAGTCAGTTTTCAGTCGGTTTTCAAATTGTCTAGCAATAAGACTTTCTTATTGAAAACCAATCAGAGTGGAGCTTAAATTTTTTCCAGCGCACTATATAAAATGAGAGAGAAACTCTGATTGGTCGCTATGGGCAATAAAGACAGTCTTCCTGCTAGACAGTTTTCATACATGAGGCCCTATATATTTACAATAATTTTATATTCAATTGTTTCAGCTATCTCTGGATTGTACCTATCACATTCCTCACCAAAACATCTTCCAATGACAATTTCTGGCTTCAACATCGTGTAGGTAAGAAGATGTGTGCTTCATGTAGTAGTTGGTAAGTCTCTTTTCTAGTTTATAACATTTGTTACATTTTTTGGGGGGGCAAATCCCCCACCCAATAAACGCAAGGGAAAAAAAAACACTATGCCCAAACTATGCCCATGTTTCACTTCACTTTTACTACTGTGAGGGTGCAAATGGTTTACAAATACCTCACAACAGTTCTGAATTGTTTAGGAGAAAATGTGCATTAATCGATGTGGGACAAATATTTACCTTCAATAGTGTACTGGGAGATGGCGTTCAGGATAGTGCACAGAGGATTTCTCTTAGGTCTTTTACCCAAACATGCATGCCTGAAGAACATGGCACTGCATGCAGACTTCCTTCACTGCTTGTGATCATGTAACCAGATTAAATCATTTTGATCCAGCATTCACCAATTTGTCACCACATACTTACTCCCTTCATGTCCCAACTCTCTGGATTGGGCTCTGTTCAGTTTTCTTCCTTCTGATAGACAAACCGTCGAAAATTTCAGAAAAAAAAACACTGTTTTACAAGTCAGCATAAGCGAGAAAAGTCATCCTCCAATGCTGGATTCAACCAATTCCACCAACTTCAAAACTATTCCTAGATAAATTGTCACACTTATTTTGAACGGACTGGATAGAAACCGCGCTTACTCAATAAGGAAAGATTTGTTGAACAATTTTTCACATTGTGGGATACGTTTATTGCCCTCCTCCCAACACACATCGAATCTACGTAAAGTCAAACAGTGCTTTGGTCTCACAAGTTGGTTCCTAGAAAACCGAATGGCAGGTGCTACTCCTAACCTGTGAGAAAGACCAACTGTTCTGCTCCCCATTGCTTAACTGGTTTTCAGCCTGCCCTGTGTATGCCAGTGTCCACTTCCCCGGTAAGTCTGTCTATGTTGTCTGTTGTCTCCTTCCGTCTCTCCCCTTTTTTATTGACCAGCATGTCTTCCACACCCTATAAAATATGTGGAATAGGGTCCATTTCGTCATGAACAAAGCAGATAAATGTTGACTATTGTAGAACTTATACGTCAATGAAAGACTGATTCATATCAATTGCAATGAAGGTATCATACTGCCAACCTACCTCATTTCACCTATGTTTGTTATGAATGTTCTGTTTAACCCCTTCACACAAAAGACGTACTGGTATGTCCTGATTGCATGTCATTTACTGTATTCAAACTTACCGATGCGTCCTGGAGATCATGAAGACTCACAAATGGAGCTTGCACAATCAGCGCATGAAATCAGTGAACACTACACGAGCAGCACACAGCTACGAATAAGGAAGGTTTCTTCTGAAATGTGTCAACACTCTGCTACTCCAATGTATTTTTCAGCATTTTATGGTGTTTTATTCTCATTAAGAGATGTGTGGCTTTTATCACAATTTCTAATAAAGAAGATATGTTTTAAAGAAGCATTTTTATACCGGGACGTGTAGCCGGATTGCTACTTATATTCCATTGACTTGGAAGATTGTTTCCTCTTCCTTGTGAGCTCCGGACCTGGGATTACAATTGATACCGGATAATGTTTGTTGTACCCATGAAGTCAGTTGTATATTACTGCGGACTCTGTGCACTTTTTGCATAACTCTTTAGATGCCTCGGCCGTGGCTAAGGGAAAGACAGGGAGGGGGGCTCCCTCTGTCACCACCGGAGCCCCCCTGCAGCACAATTGCAGGCTCCGATGGCTTCCCTGACAACCCAGAAGCCTAACAAAGGCTTTCTGGCTGTCTCTGACGTCACCATCATGGTGACTGACAGTTACCATGATGATGACAGTTCCCTCACACAGTACAGACATGTACTGCTATGTGTGATAACAGTGCAGATCGCTGAAGTCAAGTATAAAGTATAAATGGTGTAAAAATTTTAAAAGAAGTGAAAAAAAGTTAAACACAAAAAAAGTTAACACACACACCACCCTTTTTCCATTACAATATACTAATCACCCCAAAAGATAAAAAAATAATATTTGGTATTGTCCCATCCATAACGACCTTGCCTATAAATCTGACACATTGTTTAACCCACCTGATGAATGCCGCAAAAAAAACAAAAAAACTGTTACAGAAATGTGATACCATTGAAAACGGCAGTTCATCCTGCAAAAAAAGTCCTTACACCGCTCTGTATACGGAAAAATAAAAAAGTTATGGCTATTAGAATATAGTGATGCATAAATATTGTTTCACACAATAAAACTCTTTTTTTTAAAAAAAAAAGTGCTACTACATAAAAAACTACAGAAATTGGGTATCATCGTAATCATATTGACACAGAGTAAAACTAACGTCACGAACACTGCACGATGAGTGCTATTAAAAATTTAAAAAAAACACACTACTAAAATTGCTGCAATTTTTTTCATCCTGCCTCCCAAAAAGTGGATCTAAAGGTGATCAAAAAGTCATCAACTCATCCCACAAAAAACAAGTCCTTACATAGCTCGGTACACAGAAAAATAAAAAAGTTATGTCTCTTAAACAATGGCGTCTTTTTTGTTTTTCAAATAAAAGTGTTTTTATGGTGTAAAAGTAGTAAAACATTAAAAATATACAAATTGGGTTTCGCTGTAATGGTATCGACTTGCTGAGTAAAGCTAGCCTGTCACTTGTACCTTATGGGGACTGCTGTCAAAAATAAACACTACTAGGATTGCTGTATTTTGTACATCCCGCCTCGCAAAAACCTTGATAAAAAATTATCAAAGCATCATATGGTACCACTGAAAACCTTAACTCATTCTGTAAAAGACAAGTCCTTTTACAGCTCCATATGCAGAAAAAAAACTTATGCTGCTGGATTATGACAATATAAAAACACAATTTTTTAAAAACATATTTCTATTGTGCAAAAGTAATTAGGCATAAAAAATTATATAAAATGTAAATTATTGTAATTGTACCGACTCGCATAGTAAAGTTATTCTGTCATTTACACTGCATGGCAAATGCTGTGAAAATGGTGGAAAAGTGTTTTTTTCCCCTTTTTTTTCATGGCCTAGTGCTAAAAAAAAAACTATGAAACACCTATGCACCCAAAATGCACCATACACCCCTATATGAGATCCCTGAGGGATGTTGTTGAATCCAATATGGGGCGACTTCTGGAAGGTTTCACATGGTACTTAGGGGGCTTTGCAAATGCGACATGGAACTCACCAAAATGTGTGTTCCAAAAGCCAAATAGCGCTCCCTCCATTGTACACCCTGCCATGTGCCCAAACACGAAATTGTGTAACTAAATTTGGGATGCTTTTTTTTCCAGGATTCCTTGTAAAAATGAAACATTCTAAGCTAAAATTGCAGATTGTTGAAATATATATTTTTTTAATTTGTGCAGTAGATTTCCCACATATTCAGATACAGATTAGCTCCATTAAGCAGGATTAATCCACACCCTGTTTGCTGACACGGTTTATTCCACAAGGCATTCATACAGAATAAGGGACATGTCACTCATTTTTTTTCTATACTGCTGATTGAAAAATCCTTCTCCAAACATCCTATACCGTATGAGCTGCAGCACGAATTACTATGAAATATAATGTCAGGCATTTCCAGATATGGATATCGGTGCAGAATGCTCTAGGATTCCTTACATTTCTGTCTTGTGAATGAGCGCTAATGTTTCACAGGGGACTACTGTAGATAATCTCCAGGGCATATGTGCAAACAATCTGCAGGTAAATCTGCAGGACAAATCTGCATCAAACCATGTGAATCACAGAATTTTAGAATAAGACAAAAAAGTTAGTGGTTTTAAAATCTGCCACAAAATCTGCAAGCAATGTAATGTTAAAGGGGTGTTATCATTTCATTAAATGGCCTTCAGAAAAAGGGGACAGTGAAAACAAGCAACTTTGCAATTGGATGTCATTAGCAAGGCTGTCTTGTTCTCTCAGTGTCCCTTATCTTGTGTTTTTATTTACACTGATATCCAGTGTGGGTCTAATCCTCCTCTTGCAATTCACTAGCTGAGAGCTCATTTACATTCTGTACAGCCCTGGGTCGATTCACGGAGCTGTGTGTCTGACTCAGAGTTAGGGGCCGCAGCATTTTTGTTTCCACACCCTACAGAACAGACTGCAGCAGATTGTACAATGAGAAAACATGACAGTTTTGTCCCTGTGCCTAACTCTCCTGCGTACACGCAGATCTGTGCCGTTCTTAGAAAGCTGTAATACATCTCCAGCTGTGAGAGGAGATCAGTGCTCAGATTAGATTGAATGCAGCGTGTGGTATGTATACAGCTCTTATAAAATAAGACTGATAGGGAGAGACACAGTGATATGTGGACTCAGAGGGGAGGGGGGGGGAGTTTCAGGCCAGCAGTGAAGGGGGGATGATGTCATCCAGCTGGGATGGGAACAAACGCCCCTGCATTCACAGAGCTGGGAAGCTAAGAGAAGTGTGACTCAGCCGAAGTAAGGAAGCGATACATCCCCTTTAAGGATGTTGCTGTAGATCACCTGGGGATCAACAACAATTAACATTTTTGCTAATTTTCTCTTCCTCAGTTTAGAAAATATGCAATAAATCCATGCTCTTTTTGCAACAGAAATTTACATGCTGCATATTTTAAAATCTGCAAAACTAGTTATTTTTGGTGTGAAAAAGCTTCAGGAAAAATCTGCAACAATGCTAACATGTGTGAATTTATCCTTAAGGTTCATTTACACTTTCATATTTCGTTTTCGTACTAATTACATTTTTTGGGGATTGAAAGATGCTGATAATATATTTAAATGCTCTATACACATTTCTGTAATTTGTGCACATGGCATTTGTTTCTAAATCAATAGGCTAATTTTATAAACATATATTCTGTTTTTCTTGAGTTTACAAATCCACATGTATTCCATTTTTTTACAACTGTATTTCAGCAATATTACTAAACAGAATAAAACACAGTTGACTCTTTTACAAAAAAAAAAACAGAATAAATACACAAACAAGTTACACCTTTACTGACTTGTGAATGTGAGCATTATAACCTACCAAGATATATTTAACAAACTGACAACTTATAACAAAATACGGAGCAGAAATGGATACAGTAAGAATTATAAATTTAACTGTACAAAAAATAACATTTTAAAAAGAACAAAACAAATATCTGAATTGTACATTTTTGTTTGATATTTTTTTTGAATGAGGCCTAAAGGTGTGTTCCCAGTTCACATGCACATCTACTGAGAAGTATGGCTCAATGTGAATGATAGAACTTTACTTAAACATTTCTTATGTTTCAGATTTACACAGCCCATTTAATTTAAGTGATCAAGGAGATAACTGGCTGCTTGCAAACATCAATGTGACTGGATACTACAGGGTTAACTATGACAATGGAAACTGGGACAGATTGCTTAAGCAGCTGAACACTGACCTTTCAGTAAGTATTGGTTATTGCCAGTCATGGGACATCATGAAAGAAACCATGGGGTGAGCATAGAGACCAAGGCTTTCTGCAAATATTTGCCCTTTCATAGGAAATAACAATTCTGGAGCTTCTTTTGTCATAACTCTGCATTAGCCTCTCCTCTGCAAATCTCCAGAATATTTAGAAATAAATTAAAAGGGTTATGTCCCAAAGTAATCTGGCAATACATTATGATGTAGGTACATATTGTTAACTGGTGACACCCAGTTTGCAATTCATTCTTATTGTACATTTCCAGAATGAACAAAAATTCAAGAACTACTTGTTCCGAACAGGTGTGTGTTAAATAAGAAAAAAGGATCAGATATTGACTGCACATTGACTATAAATGTTGGGGTGGTCGACATCTAAGGGTATGTTCACATGGCTTATTTTGGTATGCTTGTCGCCACATATTGAGAGCATACTGCACTCTAATATGAGCGAAATGCACCCCAATCATTACGGTAATCCACAGTTCTCATAGAGAACTATGGATTACGCCTCCTCTTCCCGCTCGTACAATCCAATCGTATTGTACGAGCGGGGAGATAATTGACATGTCATTTATTCACGGCGCTTATGCGCCGTAATTACGGTCTATGGTCTGGCGGGCCAACCGGATCACGGGAGTACGCGCCGATCGGCACGAGCTCCCGAACACTCGCCGTAATTGCGGGGCGTACTGTACACCCCGCAGTTAAACCGTGTGAACATATCCTAATTCTACATGGATGTTCGGGAACGTTTGTGCAGAGTGTGCAGCTGCAGACTAATTGTTTAGCTGCACAAGTAGAAAGACAGCTATCAGATATACCTGGGCTCTTCACTGAAAAGGCAGGAATCGTTTATAACCGTTCCTGCCTTTCTCATTGTTGTATATTTAGTTCTCTTGTTTCCTGGCACCAACAGCTATGGAGCCACCAGGGCTCAGTAACTGCAGACACTGCTGCATCTTATCAGACACAGATTAGCTCTGCAGTGACTTCAGGGGCTATTTTTTCCTCCTATATTTCCCCTGAAACAGGCGGTAACATATGTGCCCCAGTTACAGGGAAAGTTGGCAAAAAGTAAAATGACTTCTAAATGTCTTTTTTTTTACGTTATTTGGGGCATGAAATGACAAATAAAATCATTTAAAAAACCACACACAAGAAATATAATTTTATTTAAAAAAAACGCTAACAGCCAACCCCCAATGAACCTAAAACTTTATATCACCTATATATAAACATCAGTGATGGAAAAGTAACACAATTACAAAATGTATTTTAGTGCAACATTTGCTGTTAAACATAATACTTTAAAAAGGTGGAAAACAGTTTTTGTTTAACAATTTTTCCTGATATGATAAAGTATAACCTTATCCAGAAAAACATAGTAGAATCCCAGAAACATTAGTAGAATAACCAAGCCTGAAAATGCATTATAGCATTCAGAGATATAAATACTAAAGTAAGGAATTGGTTTAATGTTGGGTTTATTTACAAGGTGTGGTTAAACAGCAAGAATATCTATGCCGTTTTTTGCATATAATATATATGAACTTTTATTGTGTGGTGATGTGAAAACATTTTCAAAGTACTTTTGAACCTTGAGGTAATAGAAAAAAATTGGGAAAAGCAGAATTATTTACTGTAACTGTAAAATACCTGGCTCTGCATCTTCATTCCAATAATTTATCCTTCTGATGGAAGCTTACTGAAGATGAAAAACTGCACAATCCTCTGAAATTGTCACAGTGTTGACAATGTACTTAATGGGTATTATTGGGCATTTTGTGAATCAAAGTGGTGGGCATAGAGCTCTATGGCAGCACAAAGAGGCTTCAGCTTTGTGTTTCATAGTATGGTATCTCCAGATAGTAGTATACTATGATTTTTTTAGGACAGATTAATATGTAATCAAACAGAAAAAAAACCCTGTGTGCTTTTATACAAAATCAATGACATGGAGGTACAGATTACCATTTCGAAACTGACCACTGCTTGTCTTCTGCATTGTGTCACTCTGGCGGGGGTTTGCATGTACCTTATGATTGTTAAAAGACCACTACTGCTAATTGCCATCGTTCCTGACCAGTTCTGGCTTTAATAAGGAAGTTAATTAATAAGGTCCAGTTGATTTCTGTGATCTGCTGAGGTGATATATTACTACGTCTTGTTTGCTTATATGACTTACCAAATACCGTTTGCCAGGAACACCATAGGGGTAGCGATCTTTGCATTTCCTGTGGGAAAGTCTAGATTTTTTTTCAGTGTGTTTCCAAAACACATACTTTAATAAAATATTTCACATTTATCTGCTTCGGCGTTACTTTAACAGATTGGTAATGAGCCATTATTTACTGGGTCCCTGACTGACCAAAAAAAGCAGTGTAATAACACAAAGTCAACACGTGCTAATTACAAGGGATTAATAGCTAGTTTGCTATGTTTCTTACAGTGGGGCTCTGCTTTATTACTTTTTTTGTATGCCGGAATAGTTATAGAGGTCCTGGGACATCTCCTGATATGTCTGTTTTTCTGTCTAGGTATGTATTACTATATGGATGCATTCACATGGCACTGACAAAATACTGGTCGGATTTTTCAACCAGTATTTTGTCTTTTTTTGGCACGTATGGGGACAGCTTTTGTCTGCAGTTTGCAGATTCAAGCCATCCCCTTTCACATTCACATGTTCATGTTCTGTCTGAAAACCGGGCGGATGAATGAAAAGGTTTTTGGAACGCTGGCGTTGTGAAAGACTGTCCAGCAGAAAATCTGTTCAGTGGGGACTCCTGAACAGATTTTCTATTAAAGTCTATGGGGAGCGTTGCTTACATAGTTACATAGTTAGTATGCTTGAAGAAAGACACGTGTCCATCAAGTGCAACCAAGGGTGGGTAAAATGTGGTTGAAGGGAGGGAAACATAGATTTTAAGCCCAGCCTCCACACTGGTTAATGACCTGAAACACACAAGGCAAGAACCAATCTGCTCCAGGGGAGACCCCATCTCTGACCCCAGAGACGCCACCAGCCAGGATCCAGAATTTTAAATGGCTATGTACGGATCAACATTCTTTAGTTTCAGGTAGTTAGCTAAGCCTTTCTTGAAACTCCCAACTGTTCCTCCTGTGACCAGCTCCTTAGGCAGGCTATTTCCACAGATTTACAGTTCTTACAGTGAAGAAGGCTTTTCTCCTCTGGAGATTGAACCCGTTTTTCTCCAGCCGAAGGGAATGTCCCTTTGTCTTTTGAGGGGGCTTTACATGAAATAATTTGTCCCCATACTTTTGAAGGGACAATTTATATATTTATATAAATTAATCATGTCCCCACGAAGCCAAATTTACTCAAGACTAAATAAGTTCAATTATACAAAACTCTCCTCATAACTAAGATGCTCCATTCCCCTTATAGGTTTGGTTGCTCGTCTTTGCACTCTCTCTAGCTCCATTACATTTTTTCTATAAACTGGGGCCAGAACTGAACAGCATATTCTAAGTGAGGTCGCACCAATGCTTTATACAGCGGTAGAAATACATCCTTGTCCTGCGAGTCCATGCCTCTTTTAATACACGCCAATATCCTACTTGCCTTAGAGGCAGCTGATTGACACTGCATGCTGTTCTGTAGTCTATGATCTACTTCACAGGGAAAACAAGTATTTACTGTAACAAACATCTAAAATTGCGACAGGTCCCCTTTCAAAGCCTAAATATTATTGAAAATTTTTCCCCAAAACCCTTTTTGTTTTGCAGCTCTTTCCCCTGTTATCAACCGTGCTCAGATCATTAAATAATGCTTTTTAATCAGCCAGGTGGGGCATAAATACAAATGCTTTAAAAATTTCTATACGGGATTTTAAAATCACGAAAGGCAACTACTGTAAAAGGGAAATGTTCACACGGCATAAGTGCGGGTTTTCGGGAGCCCCCCGGGCCGGGCCCTCCATAACATTTTTTACTATGAGCCGCGTATTCGCCCTAGAAATTTGACATGCCCTTTATCTCCCCCAGGGCGTATTGTGCGGGGCCGGGAAAATAGGCATAATCCAATTTCTCTATGAAACTGGGTTTTACCGTAATTTAATGGACTATCTCGCCCCGTATTGAACGCAGAAATCCCCACAAAATACGGGCCAAAACACCCCAAAATTTAAGCCAATTTAAACATACCAATATTTGTAAGACAATGGGATGCACACCATGTACTATATGTCCCTGTTGCAGGGTTAAACGGGGTGCATCACTTTCAACTGGCTGACAATATTTTACAAGAAAATGATTCTGTTTTTGCCCACGATGTGGCATTTTTAAAATTCCTCTCCCTTAACCTTATTTTATGTTGTTTTTTCAATTATAATAACAATAAAGTTACAATCTCTACAATTTTGCTGGGCTCTATTCACCCCGGCTTAAAAGGGGTTTCGGGAAACCCATAAGGGCATTTTTCCCCAAGGCGTAATTGTGGCGCGCATTTTGCCCATATTAAAGTGAGAAAATGCGGTAAAATTTCCGTCCCCCAAAAATTACGTAATACTTTTGTTTTGATACCCGGGGGGGGGGGGGGGCCCACTTCTTCGCGGGTGCTTATGTCCGCTGAAAAATTAAAATTTTAAATTTGGGCCCCGGCCCCCCGGGTTTCCCCCCCTGTCCTTGGAAGTACATGCTGACCCAACACACTGTGTCCCTCCCTTTCCCAAAAACACACAGCGAACTCGGCGCAAAAAAACAGTATGCGCCCCAGTACATTGTGTGAACATACCCTAATATATACTTATTTTGTAACATATCTAAGAGATCACGTTAATAACAGGTCCTATTTTTCAGGGGCAGTGTAGAGTACCATAGTCACATATCTAAATTTTTTGAAAATTTTTTAAAAAAAACCCCGGGGGGGGAAAATTTTTATAAAATTTTTTTAATTTTTTAATTTATTGCATTTTAGAGCTGAGATAATAAACATTACAAGAGCACTTGAAACAACAAAATTTCTCGCCAAAGATGTGGAGTACATGCCTTGGAAGACAGCTCATGGTAATATCAAATCCCTTAAAAAAGGATTTTTGATGGGTCCAGGGTTTTAATGGGCCCAATAAGGTACAATACCAGGGTTTTTTAAAATTTCTCTTGTTTTTTTTGCCTTATGCTCCAATAAACACAAAAAAGCTATTAAATCTTCCACACTTCACTTGCCAAATACAAGCAAGTTTTCCTAGCAGGTGAACACAACTCTGAGCTGCATGTTTTTTTTCCCCACCTATTCATTCCCACAATGATCCAGCTAAGATGTTCCCACATCCCTAGCAGTCTTTGTTTAGAAGCTCCAAAAACCAACCCTTTTATTACTTCCCGCGACAATGCATTTAAATCAGTACTGGCTGTATTAACAATGGGGTGAGGGTCCACTGATATAATTAAGTTTGGAACCCGGGTAATGGACAGACAGTGTTCCCCCCCAAATCCAGTCTTTTATATTTTTCAGGGGGGTATCCCACAGAATGCACTGACAACAATTTAATAAACTGTACAATGCTAAGGAAAGCCAGAAAACATGACCTGTTGGTGGGTCTTGAGGACTGGAGTTGGGGACCCCTGGTGTAGAGTGTATGGGCATCACTGCTTTGTTTAATTGTTGAGTTTCAATTCTTAATTAATTATCTTTGGGAATTGCTTTTCTACCGTGGGTCTCTTATCCTGCTCCCTGGTCTCCAGATCTGCATCACTAGAGACACCCTCTATGCTGCTGATAATCAGTGAGGAGGGGCTATAAAGTGCACTAATTAAGGGGAATGAATAGATGGCTAAAGGCGCTTTCACACGGTGCAGTTTTGTGGCATTTTTGGTGCATTTTTTTTAGGACCGATCTCTATATATAATGAACAATAATATGGGGGTAACGGAAATAAAAAAAAATGATTTCAATGAGTTCATTTTTATTTCTTTATTTTTGTTGGGCCAATGACAAAAATATGGGGGGAACGAAAAAAAAGAAATAAAAATGAATCATTAAATTTCTTTTTATTTGTTTTTTTTTCTTTCCCCCCCCCATATTTTTTTTTTATAAGATATTGGTAAAACTTCGGATCTTACATTTTATTTTTTTGGCATGTACATTTTATATAGATTGCATTAGAAAAAGCATAAGAGCGTCGCTCACTCTCCCATTGGCGCAAAAAATCGCGCCTCTTTTAACTTAGCCAACACAAACAGAGCTCGCTCTGCCTTTATTTTCCCCATAAACTCTATAATAAGTAGCTCCCCGCTGATTGGCTAACAGGACAGCCCCTCTCCCCCCCCCCCCATCACAGTACTAGAATATTTCCTTAGACAGTAATAACTTTTAGGGCGCCCCTATTGCGCCCTTCTTGTACACTCAAAATAGACGCATTCAATGATTGGGGTTTATATCTGCCCCCTGTCTCAAACCCAAACAGCTCTTTTCTGCCTTTTTTACTGTATTTTGAAATGTCCCGCCTTTTTATTTGATTGGTCAATACTACTCCATAGCTTATAATGGGTCACTTCGCTCCTATTCTGATTGGGGTTTTTTTTGCCGACCAAAGAGAAACGCTTTCAGAATTTTAATTACTTATTTCCCCGCAATTTCCAATACCCAAATTTCCCGATGTAAGCGCCGTCTCGGCGACAAATGTTTGTTTTGATTTTATTTCTGATGTTTATAGAAGGTTTTTGCTCTTTTACAGGAATGTTTTACACCTAAAAAAATGATTTATTACTAATACTACACCCGCACAGCTGAAATTTTAGTGCCCACACTCTCATAACTACAATGGGGCAAAGACCCGCTCTGATTGGCCGGGATACCAAGCCCCCGCTATTCAACCAATAACTTTTCTGCCTTTTTTTTCTGTATTTTTTGGGAAATGTCCCGCCTTTTTTATTTGAGGTCAATACTACTCCATAGCTTATAATGGGGCACTTTTCGCTCCTATTTTTAATTTGGGTGGTTTTTTTGCCACCAATGAGAAACTTACAAATTTTAATTACTGTATTTCCCAAAATTTTCTATACCCCAATTTCCGATTTTGGGCGCTGGTGAGGGCCGACAACGCATTTTTAGTGTTTTGATTGTGGGTTTTTTGTTTTTAAAAGGGTTTTTGGGGCCTCTTTTTAAATTTTAATGTTTTACACCTAAAAAAAAAGTTTTTTTTTTATTCCTTAACCCAAGTCTCACAGGGGCTGAGGGGCTAAAATTTATTTCTTGGGGCGACCCTTATATTTTTTCCCCCTTTTTAATTTTTAAATGATCCACTTTTTTTTACTACTTTTTTAAACGCTTTTTTGACAGCTTTGATTTTTCTTTTATTCAATTTCCCTTCTTTTAAAAAAAACTTTTTGGGTAAATTTACTAACAAAAAAAGTTTTATTTGATTTCTCGCTATTTTCCAGCCTGCAGTGAGATAAATAAAAATTGCAATTGTTTTCTTTTTTATGGTGGTCATTATGTGGGTTAAATTACATGTCAGTTTTATAAACTAGGTCATAACACATGCAACTATACCAAATATATATACTTTAAAAAAAAAAATTGACATGGTGCTATGATATGAAAGCCCAGATGCCTTTGTTGCACTTCTAGGGTGGCATGGCAATCATTGGCCCCTGCGATTGCACAGTGAGATGTCAATGGAGATAGTGATCCCCCACCCTATGTCAGTCCCTTTAGATATGAGGTTGCTATTAACTATGGCACCCAATGGGTTAATAAACCAGGGTCTAAAAACCCCCGCCAATTTGGGGACAGTTTCCCAAACAGTAAGGGTAGCATCTGGGTTTCCCAAAATTTCTATCCTGGACTTTTGCTTTTGAGGGCTGCACGATGTATAGAATATACAAGTATGTCCATTTGAGGGGATCCCTTCCCAACTATGATATACTTGTATGTCCAATGTTTAGTTGGGTTAGCAAGGCAAAAAACCCAAATTTCCCGTTGATC
>JAODAL010051029.1:0-26973 GCA_025379985.1 Phyllomedusa bahiana | reverse complement strand
GGTTAATTTTTGTAGTGTAAAAACACGAAACCTATTTTTATGAATAAATTTTCAGTAGTAAAGGAAGGACATAGATTGGGGTTTGGGAAGTCTTTCCCCCTATTTTAAATGGCAATTCAATAAAATGACATGCTGTAAAAAGGGTTAGTATCTCCAGAAACGCGTCAGCCTTTACCTTGCCTGATTACGCATTTTTACCCTTTATGCACAAAATTAAATAATAAAGAAACCTTTTATACCTTTCAAGTAAGTGCTTCTTTGCAAGTTTACTATTTTGTGTCCTGCGAGGGGTGCCCCTGCTTTAAAAACTGGGTTTGGCCGTGTGAGGTTTACCAGATGATTAAAGACGCAATCAAGGTGAACTAAACCTTCCTATTGAAATTTTGTTTTATTTACTTTTTAAAGGTCGGACTTATTAACCACCATACAGTAACCTTTTAGTGGTAGGTACCAGTGTAAAAGATCAAAATTTTATATTACCCCCATACATTGTCCATATAGGGAACCCCCAGTGTAACAGACTTGCAGAAAAAAAAGGTTTAAAACTGCTGTTACTTTTGTGACCAAGGGTTCGTTTCTCTGACAATCGTTGATTTTTCCTTTTTGTTCTGCATGGGGTCCAGCCCCCATCATGTTGACATCTTCCGACCACTTGCCCCTGCAGATTTAGACACAAATTTTAGAATCCTACTTTTTTCCCGCACCTGCCCCCCTGGTATATGGGGTCCTTTTTGGCAGGCGGGTTTGTGGTTTGGGGCCCCAATGGCCAGGTTTAGTAGGCAATAGGCCCCTATAGCAGGGGAGGTTTAGGTAGCTTAGGAACAACAGGTAGACAGGGTAGGGGGGGCTATAGGGGGTATATAGGGAGGTAGGAGGGTTTAGGTAGCTAAAGGGGCCCCCAAAAAAGTGAAGGGAGGTAAGCTTTAGGGGGTTTAGGGGTACATAGGGAGCAGGCTTCAGGGGGGTAAGGGCTATTCGGAAGGGAGACTTAGAGGCTAAATAGGAGGTTTTAGGGGGGGTTAGGGGAGGCTTTTGGGGGGGGGTATGTAGGAGGGTGGGGGGTATCAGGCGGCTGGGGGGTTTTAGGAAGGCTGGGGGGCTATGCAGGCGGCTGGGGGTATATAGGCAGGCGGGGGGCTATATTAAAAATTTGGGGGGGTTGCAGGCAGGGGGGTTAAGACAGGAGGGGGAACAGCAGGCGGGGGATATAGGTGGCAGGGGGGGCGGGGTTGTATAGGCAGGCGGGGGGGGGTAAATTTTTCAGGCGGGGAGTGGGTATATATACAGGCAGGCAGGAGGGTGGGTATAATAAAGCAGGAGGGTGGGGGATATAACAGGAGGCTGGGTGGGCTATAGGAGGTGGGTGGGGTATTTACAGGCAGGGCAGGGGGGGCATATACGGGAGGGTCGGTGGGGTATAATACATCAGGCAGGGTGGGTGGGCTATATATACAGGGAGACTGGGTGGGCTAATCGGGGGCAGGCTGGGTGGGCTATACAAGGCAGGAGGTGGGATGGGGTTATACAGTTGACAGGTTTGGGGGGGCTTTTATATCAGTCAGGCATGGTTGGGAATATACGGCAGGCAGGCGGGTGGGCTATGGCGGGGGCTGGGTGGGTGGGGGGGGGCTATTACAGGGGCGGGGCAGGTAAAAAAAAAAAATGTTTACCTGGGCCCACGCCCCCGATGGCCGCCTGCAGCCCTCTGTTCCGCGGGCGGCGCGATCATGTACGTAAGCGCCCCCACTGATCACAGAGAGCGGCGCCGCTGTCAGAAACTGCAGGCGGGCCGGGGGGCGCTCCCCTCCCCCCCTACCCCGGGGTAGCACTGTCTCTGAACATTCAGGCCGGAAGGGGGCCCCCGGGTTCAGAGGGGGATGCGCCCGGGCCCTCAGCTCCACGCCCGCCGCAGTGAACTGCTAAGTTCACGCCCCGGGCCCGGAGGGCATTACCAGGGGAGGGACGGGTAGCAGCTGCCCCCGGGCGCGGCCTTCTAACGCACGGGCCCCCGGGGGGCTGCTACTTCTGCTCCCGGTGGGTTTTCACCACTGCCCTAGCTGAACTTCAGGGGGTGCAGGAAATGGAGTTTAGTACTAACATTTTCTTTGTTTTTTTTTTTTTTAAGTTTTGTTTTTTACAGGTTCCTCCTTTCCCTTTGACAGTTTTTTGGACTACAGACCCTTTAATATAGGCTGTCCCATGGTGTTTTTTGTATCCCCAGGCTCCAAAAACCCCCTCTTACTATTATCCATCCCCCACCATCAAAATTTGGGAAAGAGTTGGGTTTTGTACAAGTAACCTCCAGTATGGCTGTACTGGGTAGGTCAGGCTGGTGTTTTGGGGTGGGTAGACCCCATATCCGGGCCCTTTCCCCCACAATAATTAGCTTGCAGCTGCCTGTTTTCCCTTGGCTGGTTATGAAAAAGGGGGAGGAGAACACATATCAGTTTCTGTTTATCATTTGCTTAAAGAAAAAAATTTTATACAAAAAAAAGACATGGGTTTCCCCCCCTTTTAAACCCAAATAAGGAAAACCCCAGCAGCTGCGACTGATCTTTAAAGTTGTAATGGATTTGTTGGGCTATATAGGGGCCCCCCCCCAATAGGTAGGAAGTTAGATAGGGCCCCAGTAGGTAGATAGGGGTCCCCAGGTAGGTAGAGTCCCCCCCAGTAGGTAGGTAGATAGGGGTTCCCCTTTAGGTAGTAGGGTCCCCCAGGGTAATTTGGGGGCCAAAAGTATTCCCCCCTGGCAAATTCTGTCAGATAATACTCAGTTTCTTCCTAAAAATGATTGCAACACAAATTTTTTGGGTTTTATTAATATATTCATTTATTTTCTTCAAGGGAAAACCACAAAAAAAATTGCATAAAGCCAAATTGGATATAATTCCCCCAAAACAAAAAAGGGGGTGGACAAAAGTATTGCACTGTTTAAAAAAATCAGTGTGCTTTTTAAATTTTGGAAATTTAAACCCCTGTAACTTACCTGGGACCAAAACAGTTGTTGGCAATAACTAAATCACGCCTTTTGAATGGATTAAAGTTGATCAACCCTCTGTCCTGTTTTGTTGCCAAATTGAGAAAGAGAAAAAAGAAGCCCAAAAAAATGCGGGACTTGGAATCCAATTGTGAGGAAGAAATAGAAATTCAAGGCTACAAGTCCATCCCAAAGCTTGAATGTTCCGGGGTCTACCGGCGCAGTGTCATCAAGAAGTGAAAGCCCATGGCCTGTGGCTAACCTCCCTAGATGTAAACCCCATGGCCTGTGGCTAACTCCCAGAGTAAAGCCCCAGGGCACTGGGTTTACCCTCCTAGTGTAAAGCCCATGGACTGTGGCTAACCCCCCAATGAAAAAGCCCCATGCACTGGGCTAACCCCCTTATGCGGGGTAACCCCCCTGATGAAAAAACCCCATGGCACTGTGGCTAACCTCCAAATGTAAAGCCGGCATGTGCAAAACCCCCTAGATGTAAACCCATGGCACTTGGCTATCCAGGTGGAGGGGAAAAAAAAATTTTTGTGAGAGTTTCAAGCAAGATTGGCGGAGGTGGGTAAAGAACCTCGACTAATATCCAAAAATTTCAAGCTCCCCTGCGTCCGGGGGTTAAACAGTGTAAAACCCTACTATCGTGGGCGTCTGAATGAAAGGGCGTATGGGGGATACCCAGGGAAGAACCCACTTCTTCCCCCGAGACATAAAAAACCAGGGGTGGAGTTTGCCCAAACTTACCCGAGAAGCCGGAAAAAGTTTTTGGAAAAAATGTTCTCTGTAGAGAAAAAAAGTGAGGTTTTTGGGAAAAAGGCATCAACATAGAGTTTACAAAGGAAAAAAAAGGGCATTCAAAAAAAAACACGGTCCTACACAGACATGGCGGGGGGTTCCCTATGTTCTGGGGGTTTCTTTGTGCCCGGATGGACGTTGACCTGGTTAATGGGGATTATGAAGTTAAATACCCCCCAAATTTTGCAGCATAATGTAGGGCCAGTTGAGAAAGCTGGGTCCCCCCAAGGTCATGGGTCTTCCTGCAGGGCAAGCCCAAAAACACTTCAAAAGGGACAAGAAAAAAGGGTTTGAGACAAGCACTTAGATTCTAAAAGGGGGCAGCATGAGTCCAGACAGAATCCCACAGAACCCCTGTGGAGAGATCCAAAAATGCATTTTTGGGGGAAGGCGCCCCTTTAAATTCAGGACCTGGAACGTTTGCCAAAGAAGAATGGTCTAAAAATTTCCCGCAGAGCATTTAAGAAATTTTTGATGGTTACCGGAACGGTTGTTGCATTATTTTGGCAAAGGTTTGTGCTACCAAGTCTAGTGAGGGTGCCAAACTTTTGTCGGCCCATTTTTGGAGTTTTTTTTTGAAAAGATCAAGATTTGATTTTTGTCTCATTCTGTTTGTGTTTTTTATTTCCAACAAAATAAAAGAATAAAATTTTTACCAAAAAATTTGTGATGCAAACATTTTTAAAAGAAAAATGAGTTTATCTGACGAAAAAGAGGGGTGCCAAATACTTTTGGCCACCACTGTAGGTACCTATGGACCCCCCAGTAAATGGGTAGGTACATAGTTAGATAGGAGCCCCCAGTAAGTAGGTAGGTAGAGTCTCTCAAGTAGGTTGTTAGGTAGATATGGGTCCCCAGTAGAAAGGTACTCACCTTTCCATGCTCCCTTTGGTGTGTCATTGCTTTCGACCCGAAGCCTGCTGCTTTAGGCATGGGGCCAAGGATAGGAAGCAGTGCAGGCGGTGTGATGACATCACTTCATCGCGTTGCCTTGCACATTTGTCAGGGTGCGCATAGCTCTCTTTGCTTCCTGTGTTTCAATTGTATGTGTGCAAGAACCCCATACATTTTAGATAGCCTGTATGGTAGAGAGAAGAGGGGTGGCCGGGGGGTTTTTTACCATTAAAGGGGGAAGCAAGGGGGCGGGAGCTGCCAGCGACCGCAGGGTCCCCCTTTTTTATTTTAACACAGGGGTCGGGGCCCCGACGGGAGTAATACGTATCCCCTAACACCGCCCTCTAAACCAACAGGAATATTTTTTATTTAAAAAAAACATTACCGAAAACCACCTTATTTGCCCCCTTTTATTAAATATATCGATCCAATTGAAGTTCAACATAGTCCAATGACTAAGAGAAACCTGGGAGATGGGGAAATCACTCTGCTTTCTCTGGGAGAAAGGGGGAGAGAAAGATCATTTACCTCCCTCAGTGCAGGAAAGGCCATGCTTGTGTACAGTATATAGTCTAGCTACAAAGGCGAGATGGGCCTCCTGCACCCAGTGACGTACTCCACCACCCAACCTCCAGGATACCAAGTTTGACAAAATCTGTTTTACAGTCCTGTCAACACATTATTCCTATGTCCACCTTTGCCAGTCTTATGCCAGTGCTGCTATAGTGATCATGTTCCTTTCCTGCCTCTGGCCCAATCCCTGTCCTTTCCTGGTGTCTATACTTCTAGATCTTGTGTCTGGTCTGTAATGGTCCATGCTACCACTACTGATCATGTATCTGTTCAGTCATTGCTGCTATGTCCGGCTGCAAATGGGTGGTCCTTTTGGAGACCAAAACCTGGGGATCTTCTTCCTTGGACTCTGCACCCCAATATGGCCAGTGCTAAATTGTTTGTGTCTAGATGATTCACATTCCAGTCTTGAAACGTTACTGTATGTTTATAGCTGATGCCTTAGCACTGGGGCAACTGTCAACTATACTTAGTGCTACTTATAGGTGACTATCCTGAATGTCACAATTTGATGTCGGATAGTTCAGCTTATCACCAATAAAGTCAATGAGAGTAAGCTGCAATACCAACCTTAACCAAAGCACAAGAGTGGCACTGTTTCTGGAATCAAAACAAACCTAATGTTATATTAATAAACATTTTCAGTCTTAAAACTTGACTTACTAACCTGTAGACAGCTATGCTTTGGAGTTACTATGCCTTTTCAGTAACGAGTAGTGGTCTGCCTGACCATGTTTAAGCAATTATTATTTTTCAGGAGGTACATATGGCATCTCACACTGCCAGTTAGAACAAGGAGCAATAACCTGAAAAAGTGCTGTCTATCAGTGGAGGTGTTTGGAAAGAAACTGAAAAAAAAATCTGAGGGGGGGCGCAAAGAGATACAGCTTACCCTTTTTCGGCGAGCTATGGGCCCCTGCCGTGGATTTCCCAAAAGGGGAAAAACTGGTACCTTTTGTAAAGCAGCAAATTCTGAAACATTTGAAATATATTCTGTTTATGGGCTGGTCCAGCATGCTTCTGTTATATGCCCTCAGATAATGCTCAGTTGCCCTTTATTAGTTATATTGTACTGCTCTAGAGCCTAGCAGAGTAGTCATAGAGTGAATAGAGGTAAAAGTTGTACCCAACCCTGTTGCCCGCCTCCTGTATTATAAATGGGATCTGAGGTTAACAGAAGGAGGTGGCTCCTTCTGTCACCCATGGCACTCCTCAAACAGATCGCGGGGTCCCATGGAACCGGAAAACCAAAATAATGAATTTGGGTCTGCCTTGTAAGGAGTGTTTGGGTTTAAACCCCACCACAGGCTCCCTGCACCACACATAATAATACAAAACTTTAAGTTTTTAGTAGTATAAAAGCAATCAAGCGATTGCACAGTCTGTAGACAATAATAAAAAAAGGGAAATAATAAAAATGTAAAAAAACATTTTTTCAAAGGTCACATAATAGGTAATGCTAACAATTCAATCTATAAACTTTATTTAATCTGTACAGTGAACACCATGAAAAATAAAATTCGACCTCACAAAAAATGGAATAAAAAGTAATAAAAAAGTTATGCACCCCTACATGATACCTATGAAAAAATCTTTTTCCCACAAAAAAAAGCTTACCCCCGCTCTACACCCAAAAAATAAAAAAATTTAGATATTTAGAATATCTTGACATAAAAATTTGACTTTTTTAAGTGACAATTATGATTTATGGGTGTGAAAAGGGCCCTGTAAAAAAAAGAAAAAAGAAAAACGAGGTGTGGTCTGTAAAAAGAGGCGCCAAATTTGAAAACCCCCGGCGGTAGAGTTTTGTGGATGTCCATCCCAAAGAAACGACCAGTGGACTCCCAAGCCATAAAGAGCAGTCTTTAAACAAAAAATTACAGGGAAACTTTTTTGAAAATTTCTATAACCAATTTTCAGCTTCTCCCCTTTTCCAAAAATTTCTGTCGAGATTCTCATTTTTTTAAAGGTAACAGCTTTCCCAAATTTGATTTAAAAGGCTTAAAACACTATTCAGGACGTAAAAGAAATGCTGTAGTGAAATTTTTATTTCTAAAATTTTCTGCATGCTGACAATACGGTATCAAAGACAAACGTTTCCTTCCTGTTTTGCCTATGTAGATAGTACAGCAGGACGTAAGCACTTTACGTCAGCTGAAATAACAGAAGATTTTACAGTGCACAGGAAATGATAGTGTACTGCCCTTCCATGAAGACCAGAGAGTGGCAGAGGAGCTGCATACAGAAAAAAATGGTTGCGTCCGTAATGTTTTTAAAGGTGTAAGAGCATGCACCGAATATTGTTATTGTAATTATTATTTTTTACCCGGGGCGTAAACCGGGGAAACGAAGCAACTGCAGGGGGCCCGGTGGAAAGGGGGGGGCCCGCGCCCCGGGCAGCTGTTACCCGTTTTCCCCCGGGTAAAAGCCACTCCGGGGGCCCCCCCCGCGTGAAAATATTTGTTCACTGCAGCAGGTTTCTGGCTGCGGGGCCCGGACGGTCTGTGAAGCCGGGGGGGGGGGGGGGGGGGCCGCCGCAGGCTGCCCCTTTCTTCAAAGAGGCTTCCTTAATTGTATGCAGGTCCCTGCAACGCGCATACAATTAAGATGAACAGTGGAGCAGGGAGAGCTGTGCCTACAGGGGGCCCCAAAGGGGGGGGGGGGGGCTATGCCCCAAAGGGGGCCCCAAAGGGGGGGGGGGGGAAATATGCCTACGGGGGCCCTAAAGGGGGGGGGGGATTGCCTACAGGGGGCCCTTTAAAGGGGGGGGGGGCTATGCCCACAGAGGGCCCCAAAGGAGGGGGGGGGGGGAGAATATTCCTACAGGGAGCCCCTAATGCTTGGGGGGGGAGAGCTATGCCTTAAAAGGGGGCCCCAAAGGGGGGGAGGCAAGCCACAGGGGGGCCCTAATCTACAGGGGGGTGTAATCTGCCTAAGAGGGCCTAATTTACCTACGGGGGGCCTAATCTGCGGGGGAGGACTATTTGCCTACGGGGGTCCTAATTAAAGGGGGCTATTCCCCACAGGGGGCCCCAATTACAGGGGGGACTATTCTGCCTACAGGGGGCCCAAAAACTACAGGGGGGATTATTCTCCCACAGGGGGCCCCAAATCTACAGGGGGGACTTTTTTCCAAAAAGGGGGCCCTAACTAAGGGGGGGGGCTTTTTTGCCACAATGGGGCCCTAATCTACAGAGGGTCCATTCTACCTACAGAGGGGGCCAAAGCACGGGGGCCCCATTCTAACTAAATGGGAACCCTAAGCTACTCCCCAGGGGCCCGAAGCTCCCCCACTTCCCAAGCTCCCCTAGTACCCCCCGGGGGGTTTTCCAAGTACCGCCCGGGGGGCCCCTTTGTTCCTACTAGCAACGGGGGAGCCCATAATTACCGGGGGGGTAATTTTACCTTTTGGGGCCATTTAAATGGGGATTTTTGTACAGGAGGGGGGGCATATTTGGGAAAAAAGATTAAAAAAGTGAGGAGTCTCAGGTTTTTGTGTTGTAAATTTTAGGGCGAGTAAGGGAGGGAAAAGTCATTAGGAGTTTGGGTTATCCAATAAAGAAAAAAAAAAAATAACATCCTCAACAAGAATCCGACTTAAAGTAATAAACTATTTGAAACCCCCTGATAACCCCCGGGTTTTACCATTATGGTCCTTATTTTTTTTACATCTCAAAACCTGTTACCTTAAAACCCACTAATGGCATTATATTATATTCTTTTTTTACTATCAATAGGTGTGGGGATTATTCGTACTTTGTGGTCGGTTTGGGGGAAAATCGGGTTCCCTATTTTGTAGTGTTATTTTTTAAGTTGGTCTTGGTATAGTGGGATTGTTTGGTAGCAGTTGATGGTGATATTTTGGGTGGGTATTTACCCCTTGTATTATCTAGTAACTGCATGTCCTGGTAAATTTGTGGTCAGGGAGGTGGGCAATGGGGGGGGGGGCATCCAAAAGTTTGCTTTGAGGCCCTGGCTTCTCTAGTTACACCCCTGTTTATAGCCCGTAGTAAATGTTGCGAATTAATCCATATCAGTGTCCTGGGTAGTAGACATACAGTATCTTACAAAAGTGAATACACCCCTGACATTTTTGTGAATATTTTAATATATGTTTTCATGGGACAACACTGAAGATATGACATTTTGATACAATGTAAAGTAGTCAGTGTACAGCTTGTGTAACAGTGTAAAGTGGATGTGCCCTCAAAATAACTCAGCACACAGCCGTCAATGTTTAAACCGCTTGGGTACAAAAAGGCGTGTACACCCTAAGTGGAAAATGGGCATATGTGCCAAAGTGTCTAATATTTTGTGTGGCCACCATTATTTCCCAACACTGCCTTAAAGGGGTTGTCTCACTACAAAGAATAGCTCTCAAAATGTAGGGAAAACTAAATGAAGACGTTTTCCAAATATATTGCTCTGTTCGTCTTTTTTTTGTTAAGTAGCTACAAATGATTTTATCACATTCTGTGTTCTATCTGCTTTACCAAGTGACCAACCTGGTCTCTTTCCCCTGTTGTTTTGTTCTTTCTGATAGCCAGGGTGTGCCAGTCATCACACAGGGTCGCGGCCAGCACAAAACTGACGGGCAGTGAGAGCTGTTGTTGTTATCTGATCTTTCAGACAAAGACTTATTACTCTACTGTTTACATAAGCTCAGAAAGCTTCTCTCGGGACCTCAGAGTAGGTTATTTAGCTAATCTCAGTCTGATAAACAGAGAAGTTATGAATACACTGAGCTCATATGCTAATTACAGTCTGCTTGACCAGGAAGTGACAGAGCAAAGCAGTATTATTACATTCATGCATTCTATGAAACTTTGAGATGAGGGAATACCCCTTTAACCCCATTTCTTAGGCTTGGAGTTCACTAGAGCTTCACAGGTTGCAACCACCTGGAATCCTCTTCCACTCCTCCATGAGGATATCATTGAGCTGGTGGATGTTTGAGACCTTGTGCTCCTATCATATCTTCAGTGTTGTCTTGAAAAGATATAATAAATATTTACAAAAAATGTTAGGTGTTGCAACTCACCTTTTGTGAGATACTGTGTATTACTAGTAGTCTTTATGATTTATTATGGTTTTTAATATGTCTTAAAAAGTGCTAAGTTTTCCAGAAAAAAAGGAATAATCAGGTTGGCATTCTTGAAGTGATGGAGACAGTCATTGTTAGGTTCCTAAAACATTCGGGGCATGGGTCCTCGGTGTTACATTTTGTTCAGTAAGGCTGGGTTCACACAGTATTTTTCACACCACACTGGGAACTATGGCATGTATTTTTACCTAGAAAAAATCATATGATCCGGTCACTAAATTTATGTGTATTCTACATATATACTGCCCATCACCACAGCAGTACACTGTGTTGCAGCTATAAGCCCGTGACCTAGTCCTTGTTGTGCAGTTTCCAAAATAATACAAAAATGGACATATGCTCATATGGTAGGGAAGATTGACATCTGACATCAGGTTGATTTCAGAAACAGAATCCTTTATTTTGGTTAACACAAGTTTCTACACAGGTTGGTTTGGAGGTGTGGTAACATTAACATCATCATCAGTACTTCACAATTTTTATTACAATTTGCAATACAATTTGTTAGTTTAATCATAATACAATACAATTGGTTACTTCTAATAAACATACTTTTAATATGTAAGCAGTGACCTTTAATTTTTGTTTTGCATTTTTAATAATTAATTGGCAGCATATCACATGGTAAAATCATCCAGTCATTATTAAAGTATTGACTTAAAACGAGTGGAAAAAAACTTATCTAACCATTGTTTAAGTTTATTAAATACTACCTGTTTCCCCGAAATAAAGAAGTGTCTTATATTAATTTTGCTCCTAAAGACGAGCTAAGACTGATTTTTTAGGGGATGTTTATTTTTTCTATGAACATAATTTCACATTTATTGTTGAACAAAACATACTATGTGATTAATTATTCTGTAGTGATATCATCAACAAACAATCGCTTAAGCTAGCCAAACTCTACATTTCATAACTAAAAATGCACTATGTCTTATTTTCGAGGGTGTCTTATTTTCGGGGAAAACAGGTTGTTAATTGCTGGAGATGGCTAATCTCTGACAACTGTATAATGAAAATCAGTGCTGACAAATTAGCTTTTTCAAAAGTATTGATCTATGTATGATAGTGTTATACCTTATAAATAACATCATACAGTTACCAAATAACACACCGATACATGGAGCAAATATACCATATACAGTATATTATTTTTTATAAATTAACCACAATACTAGACCCACATAATATTATACTTTAGAGGACCACATAATACTGCGACCCTGACCAAATGCAACCACCAATAGAGGACTATAAGCAGTTATACAAAGGGCCTGAAGAACATACATGTGATTACATTACATCCAGTGACTTACAGGTGACAACTTCTTTGTCAAGTAGTTCAGTTTCTGTCACGAAGAGAGTGCAGTGGGCCTGCTGCACCACATCCCACTGTCCCTGCCTACCTTGGCGTGTGCCTAGATCGGAAGACCCCAAGCTGGACGACAGTCCCTACGCTTGCTAAGTGAGGGCCGTCACGGAAAACTCTAAGGTCATCGGTCCAAGTCGGTAACGGTCAATAACGCCAAAGCTACAAAACAGAATCGTGGAAGATATAAACAGGAAACAAGCCTAGAGGGTATAAACCGAGCTGTAAACGAAGGTACAAAAACAGAGTCCAAAACGAAAGTCAAGGACAAGCCCGAGGTCAAAACAGAGGAAGCATAATTCAAAACTCACAAGGAAAACAACAGGGGCCCCCCCCCCCCCCCCCCCCCCCCCCCCCCGAACCTACCAACAGGCCAAAGCTGAGAGGGACTGAGCCAGTTTAAATAGTTTTCCTGGACACCGCCCAGAGCTGATTGGTGCGGTGTCCGGGCCCCTTATTAGGCCTGAATTGCAACTCACCTTGTTGGGGAGAGGCTGCAGAGCTGTAAATCCTGAGCTCAAAGCTAGCACCTTCCAGGGCGTCGGTCCAGAGCAGAGGGTTTTAACCTTAGCGGGCGTTGCGCACATAAAACAGAAGGCTGCTGCCTGGACGTATGACCGTTACCCCCCTTTTAGAAGGGGCCACCGGACTTCCCCTGGTTTGGGTTTTCTGGATGAGCCTCCGTGGAATTCCCTAATAAGGCCTTTGGCATGTATAGATTAGCAGGAGCCCACAGCCTCTCCTCAGGAGCCGTATCCCTTCCAGTGCACTTAGAGTACTGTAACGAGTTTTTCACTTACGAGGAATCCAGGATTTGAGCAACTCATACTCAACTCCCCCTTAACTTCAATGGAGGAGAGGTTTGGGAGGTGGGAAATACTGAAGGCACGTTACCTCTTCAGAGAGAGCAGTGGATTACATTATGTAAACGGTAAACCAGAGGTAACTTTTAGGCGGGGTACGTCACAGGATTTAATTCGACTCCAAAATATATAGGGACCACAAAGGAGCGGTGCCAGTTCCCTGAAGGGACCTTTAGACGAGATTTCGTGGTATGAAAACACATCTTCATCCCCAAGTTAAAACCTCCAGAACAAAGACGTCTCTTATCACTTTTCTCCTTCTGGATGCTCTGAGCAATCAACCAAGTTTTCTGAACTTGGGCCAGACTGTGCACAGAACGTTAAGGATTGCATCCCACCCCACTGTGATCAGAAGTAACGCCGAGACCATGATGAGTGTTTATGGTGGAAGCCTTACGTTGCAGAAAAATGGCGAAAATCACCAGAGAACTAATATCCTGATACTTAGTTATCGCGAACTCGACCAAAGGTAAGGATTTAAACCAGTCTCCCTGTGATCGGAGACAAAACACCGTGGAGTTTAATGCTTAAACCGTTTGATTCACTCTCTCAGTGCATTTAGGTCTCAGGATGAAAGGCAGAGAAGAAAGACAGGGTGGATGCCAGAGCATTAAGAGCTCTCCAAAAACAGGAGACAAACTGAACTCCTCTGTCAGACACTATATTCTCGGGGTAGGTAACCCATCGCGTTTAATGTTATGTTAATAAAAAAGCTCGGCCAGCTATCTTGGACAACGGTAAAAGCTTTAATGGGATTCAGATGACACTTCTTACTAAACGATCAACAACCACCCAATTACAGTAGTGTTACCTCAGAGGGAAGGAAGATCTGTCATAAAAATCCATAGGAAATGTGAATGTCCATGGCCGGTCCCGGTATAGGCAAGAGGACAAAGTTCTCACCAGGTTGGCCAAGTTCTGGGAAACCTTTGTCAATAACTGGGTTTGTGTTTTTGAAGCCAGGGCAGCCCTAAAACCGCATCCGCAGGTAAGCCCTCATGATAAATAGAGTACACATGCTACCGTATGCTTAGGACCCCTCAGCATCTCAAGCTCAGGAGTGCAATGTTGGATCTCCCCTTGAGCAATGGGGTAGATCTAGCGCATCTTACTGCACTGTATCCTGATAGGGACCTCCGGCGGAGGCCAACGCTAACAAATGATGCAGTCCATTGAAATTAGGGGCCGATCACGAATTCTCAAAAGGCACTCCCTGAACCAGACATGGAAAAGATATGAAATCTTAACTGGAAGGCAATAATTTTTTCGTCACCATAGGAAATACTGTTCGTCCTAGGTGTACCTTCCCTCAGAGGTACACCTAGGCCTTGGTGGAGTTTTCGGGTGGGCCTTGTTCTTGGGACACTCACGGATGAGGTGACCCTTCTCCGTCGCAGTGTAGTAGCAGGGTCTGAGTGCGGAGAGGATGTCCTGCGGTCCTTGACAGTTGCCCGCAGAAGAGGCCCCTATCGACAGTGGGCTCCTCCAAGGGGCTCTCCTCTCCAGCTGGTTCCAGGGGTGGTGGCAGAACGGGGAGGACATCGGCAGTGAAGCGGGGCCAAAGGGGGCAACGTCTCTCCTAAACCGTCTTGTCCAACCGTACCTCCAGAGCCTTGGATCACCAGCGTTGCCAGGGCTTGGGTACGCCACCAACAAGTCCTTACATGGTCGGCTAGCCCCATCCTAAACTGGCACCGGAGTGGCTGGGCGTCATTCTCACCCTGATGGAAACACCAACGCGGAATCTGAAAATACTCTTTTTACTGTCCTCTTGCCTGTTTTAACGAGGTGAGCTGAGTCTCGGCAACAGCCCCCCTATCGAGTGGTCAAAAAGCATCGGGTCACAGAAGGCAACTCGGGCGAGTCTTGGTGATAAAAAGAACGCCCATCTGAGGGGACCTTTGGAGATGGGGATATAATAATTCACTCTCTGTGTTCCTCATTCCCGAGGTACGTGGGCGGAGCGGAAAAAACAAAGGGCAACCCTTCCTTACACACGTTGAAATGCCTCTCTGTCACCAGAGAACTATCGGTGTATGGATAGGGGGGTTCCACAACAGGGGAAGGATGCCGGAGGACCCTGGGGCTGAGGGGCACCCTGGGAGGTCCTCCGTGCTGAACTCTCAGGGCAAAGATCCTGGTCCAAATGGGTGAGGCCCCTGCATCTGCTTCTACCAATGCAGTCATGGGGTTCATAAGTGCTTCGAGTGCAGTAAATGTTGGCCTGTGATACTGTCACGCCAAGAGGAGGTGCAGTGGGGCCCCTGTTGCCACCACCCACTGTCCCTGCTACTTGGCGTGCTGACCTAGATAGCAGATCGCAACTGGACGGACAGTCCTCTACGCTGATAAGTGCAGGGCCGTCAGAGAAAACGCAAGGTCAAACGGTCCGAGTCGGTAACGGTCAATAACGCAAAGCTACAAACAGTATCCAAGAATAAACAGGAAACAAGCGAGGGTATACACGAGGTAAACGAAGTACAATAAACAGAGTCCCAAAACTAAGCAGGCAAGCCTGAGGTCAATAAAAGGAGGAAGCATATCAAAAGTCACAAGGGGGGGGGGAAAACAAACAGGTCGGAACTATCACAGGCAAGAGCCTGAGAGGTCTGAGCCAGTTCCAGTTTAAATAGTTTTCCATGGACACCGACCCAGCTAGCTTATGGTGCGGCGTGCCGGGCCTCTGCGATTGGCCTGACCGAACTACCCCTTGTTGAGGAGAGGCTGCAGAGCTGTCAATTCATGAGCTCCAAAGCAGCACCTCTCCCAGGGCGTCGGTCTAGAGCAGAGGGTTTAACCCATAGGCTATGTTCACACAGTGTATTTGCAGGGCGTAATTACGCCCCACAATTACGCCGTGTGACCGGGGGCGGGGCGAGAGCTGGGGACTGAGCAGGGGGCCGGCACTTCGCCGGCCCATAGACTTGAAATTTTTAGCGGCACGTATTTGCGCTAGTAATTACATGTCAATTATCTCCAGCCCCGGGGGGCTTCGCCGGGCGGGGGGAGGAGACGTAATCAATAGTTCTCTTGAGAACTGTGAATTACCGTAATTGAATGGGCCGTTTTCAGCCCGTAATTTGCGCACTTCGGCGCGTAATTACGGACCGAAATACGGCCCAAACTTAGCCGTGTGAACATAGCTTTACTGGGCGTTGTCGCACATAAACAGAAGGCTGCCTGCCTGGACGTATAACAGTTTCCTTTTTCTTCTCCAACCAGTCCAGACCACCATAATTATTTCTCCTGGCCACGACTCTTCTTAGAATTTACCACCCAATCATTTTAGAATCCTCACTTTTCCAGCACCTATATACTTATCTACCTACTGAGGGGATGTCTATATACCTCCCTACTTAATAGGAGCCTATATAGAAAAGCAGTGTGACACCCCGTCACATACAGCAACCTACTTTCCTATACCGTAATAGGAAAGTATGCTTACTGTGAGGAATGGGGAGTCACTGATCTTTGAAATATAGGCCCCCACCAAGTAGGAAGGTATATAGACCCCCTCACAGCAGATGGGTAGGTACAGTATCTCACAAAAGTGTATACCCCTCAAATTTTTGTAAATATTGTATTCTATCTTTTCATGGGACCACACTGAAGATATTACACTTTGATACAATGTGAAGTCGTCAATATACAGATTACACTACACTACAGTGTAAATGTGATGTTCCCTCAAAATAACTCACACAGCCATCAATGTCTTAACCGCTGGCAACAAAAGTGAAACCATTATTTTCCAGCACTGCATTAACTTTCTTGGGCATGGAGTTCACTAGAGCTTGCAGCCACTGGAATCCTTTTCCACTCCTCCAGGAAGACATCACGGAGCTGGTATATGTTAGAGACCTTGCACTCCACCCTCCATTTAAGGTTGCCCCATAGATGCTCAATAGGGTTTAGGTATACTTTCAAAATTGGCCAGTCCAGAACCTTTACCCTCATTTTCTCTAGAAAGGCAGTGGTCATCTTGGAGGTGTGTTTGGTTTCGTTATCATGTTAGAATACTGCCCTTTGGCCTCATTTCCAACGGAAGGGGATCGTGCTATGCTTCAGTATGTCACAGTATATATTGGAATTAATGGTTTCCTCAATGAAATGTAGCTTCCCACAGCCGGCAGAACTTATGCAGCTCCAAACAATGACACTCCCACCACTCCCATGCATGACTGTACTTAAAACACACTTGTCTTTGTGCTCCTCACCTGCTTACTGCCACACCCTCTTTACACCTTTTGAACCAAATAAGTTTATCTTGGTCTCACCAAACCACAGGACATGGTTCCAGTAATTCATGCTTGTTTTTAGCAAACAGTTTGTGGGCTTTCTTGTACATCATCTTTAGAAGAAGCTTTCTTCTGGGATGACAGCCATGCAGAACAATTTGAAGCAGTGTGCAGCATAAGGTCTGAACATTGACAGGCTGACCCTACATCCCTTTAACCTCTGCAGCAATACTGGTAGCACTCATAAAACTATTTTGATAGAAAATCTCCGGATATTGGTGCCGAGCATGTGCACTTAGCTTTTATGGGTGACTATGACGAGTAACTCTTTCAATACCTTGCACTCTAAGGGTAGAGGTTTTCCCTGAGTGATATTGTGAGCATTGGTATGAAACAGCTGAGCTATTATTTAAGTATGAATGAATGCTAATCAGAAAGATGCCACCGTATGCGATCCTTAAGTTTTTGTTTGGTACAACCCACATACTGCAATTTACACTCCATGCAGGAAACGATACGCCACAAAACGTGTCTTACAGTTTATGTAATGTTTGATCTGATACTGTGAATTGTTATAAAAAGAAACAAAAGTGGTGGAAGGAAACAAATCTACTTCAACAAAAGCAGATACTATGCCCAAATTTGCAGCAGACTCGTGTGTGAAGCCAGCTGCTATTACCAATAGTATTGTTACAGGGAGAGCATCTGCACCAGTATGTGAGCTCTTCTAGCTATACAGCAGATATCTGTTTTCATTTCACTCTGCAACAAAGGATCCAATGTGAGTAAAGGTAAGTACTTCCTGACAATATTGGGTATTTGTGTAAATCCTAAGCTATATGATGTAGAAAAAATATAGGGCAGTCACCAGATGATGAAGCACGTTTATTTAGCAATCTTAGCAAAGCTTTTCTATTCCTATATAACACTATTGATTAAGCCCTATCTAGATTCCATTTAGCATATTGGCGACATCGCAGGCATGCAGAGATATCATCAGCCTTTTATAGTATTAGTAGAATTTCGCCTACCCTCAGCATTTCCCCAGTGGGATATTTTATGTGATATGGGCCGGATGGCAGGAATTTGCATGAAAGATGGTCTTACCTGAAATCTCTGAGATGTGCAAATGTAACATTTTTACTTCCCAGAAACCAAGAGTTAAATCCAAACAGGATATTTGATCAGAATCAAACACTGGAGTAAATAAGAGACCACAATAATTATCATTAAGGAATTCAGTAAAGTTCGGTATGGTCGCCGCATCCCCCCGCCATATAAACACTGAGGTCATCAATGTAATGACCATACCAGACAATGGAAAAAAAAAAATATTTCAAAGAAGAAAAAAAATGTTTCCACCATCACTAAAAATTAAAAATCCCTTCAAACGAAAAAAAGTTGTGTCTCAAAAGATATTCCAAAACCTCAATAAGGTAAGATTTTAAATAACTAGCATAAGAACTATCCAGAAAGCAATGGACAGCTGTTATCACCAAATCATGAGGTATCACCGTATACAGCGAAGTTATGTCACCACTTACCCATGTATAGGAATTCTGCTGCTGCACATTCTCCAAGCCACATATAACATCTCTACTGTTCATTAGAAAAACAGCAATATATTTTACAAGAGGCTGAAGGAAACCATACAACCACGCTGATAAGTTCCCATTTAGAGAACCTATCCCGGGTATGATGGGACGCATAGGAGGATGAAAACCTTAGGTAATGAATGAAATACAGACGTTATAGGATTTCTAACATCAATAAAAGAGTGAAGAAATCAGGCGATACCTTTTAGAAGCTAACTGAGCATATTTGATGGTAAGCTTTCGAGAGTACTAGCTCTCTTCTTCAGACATGATGTTATACAAGAAATTGAAAATTCACAGACTTTGTTACACTAAAGACATGGACCTTCAAAGGAACTTAGAAATCTTTAAAATAAAAAATGCAATATAAGCAGGAGATTTATTTACAACAGGTGAAGAAATAAACAATTTGGAAGCTTGTGAGGCGTGACGGTGGGATCAGTAATTCTTGCTCTTATCTGTTAGCTATCAGGTGGTGATTTGTGACCCTCACAGTTCACACATAGTGTGACATGAAGCTGGCATGAATATTCAGTCCATTTTGCAGAGTTTTAAATTTTTGCATGCCCCACAAGTTTCCAGATTGTATATTTCTTGACCTGTTATAAATAACTTCTCTGCTTATGTTGCATTTTGTTATTTTTAAAGATTCAAAGTCCCATTGAAGGTCCATGTCTTTTGTGTATAAAAAGTCTGTGAATGTTCAGTTTCTTGTATAACATCATATCTGAGGAAGGGAGCTAGTACTCTCGAAAGCTTACAATCAAATATACTCAGCCTCTCAAAGGTATCGCCTGATTTCTTCACTCTTCTACTACTTTCTATGGCTAACATGGTACAACATTATACCGCTAACATCAATAAAGTCTGCCTCCTTTTGGGACATTAAACTCAAGGCTACACCCTCCTGGTTAATCGGGATAAGATGTTTGTATACTCAATGGTAGAATCAGAAGAAAGTTTCAGGTAAGTGCCATCCTTGGATAACATGCTCAGATTTTGTCTGTAATATATTTCTTTGTCCAAGATGAAAATGGCACCACCCTTGACAGATTGACATATAATGATATTTTTATGCTGTGATAAATCTCTCATCCTGTTTCTTTCTAGATACATTATGCGAAAAATGAATGTTATCCTTCCTTTTATAATTTTATACACCATAAGTAGTTCTTGCTTTACACATTCCTGAAACCTGTCAAGTGACAGAGTATGATACTGAACAGGGTAAAATGTACAATTTTTTGTTGTAAATAAAACTGAAGTACTATCAGATGTTATGGCCACAGTTTCAGATCTCAACAACTGTAATTCAGCTGTGGCAACCAATTTCCTGAAATCAAAAGACATTTGCGAATTAGACATGAATAAAGATGGTTCAATGGGATTAGCTGCCGACCAAATCTGATCATTAATACTTAAATCATCACTATCAGAACTGTCAAAAAAATGTATTCATGTCTACAAGAGTTTTATACAAAATGACAGCTCGGAGAAAAAGATAAACCACGTGACAGAAATTTAGTAAGAGGACAACATTATTGCAGAAACATTTAACACTTGCATATCAACTAGCGTCTCCTGTTCCAGTATGGATACCGATGTGAAATGCTTGTGTTTGTGACCTGCTCTGCATTTTTTGATGATAACCTCCACACTTCATCATGGGCTGCAGGTTCCTGACCAGCGTTAATCTGTTCCATCCCAACCCTATCTCTCTTTTCAGTGGGTTAAGAGCCAGCATCGGAGGACTCCAGCTCAGTTGAACTGATGTTATTTTTTGGGGGCTTACAAAATCTGTTACCTCTTAATATGAAACAAAGAGTCAATATGGTCTTAGTCCTCTTAGTCCAGATATACACTGTATTAGTCTCATAATCTTGAAGCTCTCGCCTTAATTGTGTTTGCTTTATATCCACAATAACATCTCCAACTTTAAAAATTCTCCTCAATATTAATATCCAACTGCTGGAAAAGATTCATATTTTTAAAAGCAGCCATGAACTGTTGGGTGTTTTTTATTTGCTGTCTGGTTTCAATTAAAGGGGTTGTCCGTTACTTACAAAAGCTCGTTGGTCTGCTGGGGTATGATTAGAAATAGAAAAAAAGAAGCCTACCGGCTGCACAGTGAAGTCCATCATTCACATGCTATGTGCAGCCAATCACAGGCCATAACATCACGTGCATCTTAGAGTATATGTTCCCAATCTTTTTTTAAACTCATCAGAAAAAATTGTAGTTGGAAGTAGTGTTTATCGAAGCATTCGAGAAAAGTTTAGTAGAGTCGAACATTTCGATTTCTCAAACTCAAACCGAACCGAACATTTTACTGTTCGTTCGAGTAAATGTTCGAGTTCGAGAGGTGTTCGACACGCCATTTTAATAGTTTTTCAGCGGCTTTCTGCACTTTTGGCAGCGATCCAATCAGTGCAGAGCACAGAGAAGTGTCAAAAAAGTCATTGCTGAGGTGTAGGCTGCTAAAATCACATGATCATGTTATATCTATTTCACTGTATTGCCTTCTGAATGCCATTTTCATCTCACTCACTGTACTGTATAGATTGCTATCTGTCTGCTTGCTTGCATGCAGGCACAAAATTTGTTTATCAGCGACAGGAAAAGATGCTACTGAGATTAGTTAGGTAGTTAGGGGGGTGTGCAGCAAGCTTAGGGAATCAAGACGTAGTTAGATAGTATTTCCCTCTTCATAGACAGCAATAGTTAGGGAGTTTTGTATTGCTGGTTGGTGCATCTTTCTCACACCCAGAGGCTGTTATTTGGCGACATTTGTGGTTGGTTGGTTAAAATTATTCTGAATGGAGAAAAGCTCATTTTTGCAGTTTTGGGGGTTCAGTAATTGTATAACGCACGGTTTCCAACTCTCCTATACAAAGAAATATATTTGAAACAGTGGTTGGTTGGTGAAAATTATTCTGGGTGGAGAAAAGTTCATTTTTGCAGTTTTGGGGTTCAGTAATTGTATAACACATTGTTATACCTTTATACCGTTGAACATGGAGAGAACTAGAGGTGGTATGGGAGCAAGGAGGGGTATAGGAAGTGGAGATAGAGGTATGAGACAAAGCGCACCTTCCAGTGCTCCGGAAAACACACAAGTGAACACATCATCAGTGGCAGGACCATCAGGCCTGTCATCACTTGCTCGGTTCCCTGTGCGAATCATTACTGAACAGCGTCGCCAATCTGTTCTTCAGTGATTATCAGACCCTGCATCCATCGATTTTACCTCCTCTTCCTCTCAGTCACGGCCACAAATATCATTATCATCATAATTAGTCCAACCTGAAGCAAACATGGGCCGAATGTCACAACCCAATGTATAGACCACTCCAAATAATCCATATTCTGAAGAGCTCTTTGATGACACAATACGGTTGGGGTCAGAAGGCATTTCAAAAGATCAAGAGGCCAAAGAGGATTATTTTGTTTTTTATGATGCCCAATCGCTGATGCCCTCAGAGGAGGAGAAGGAAGCTGGTCCGTCGGCAGAAATACCGAGCAATGCCTCACAGTGCCTGTGGCTTCTAGTCCACAGCTTGAGGATGTAGACCTTGAGGAAGAGGAAATTACCTGTGATGATGATGACATTGCAGATCCAGCATGGTCTTTTGAGCTACAGCTGGCGAGCACATCATCAGTACAGAAGGAGAATGATGGGGTAGTGTCAGTGCGGTTCCGGTCTCAGAAAGGGAGATGGTGGTCACACAAGTTCGCTGACATTACTCCGCCAGCTGTGGCCAGTGGTGGCAGCGGGACCACCGGTACTAGGTTTTCACAGTCAAAGAGGTCCAGGACCTGTGAAGCCTGGGCCTTTTTTGATCAAGACTCAGATTCGCCGACTGACATCATATGATTTGCCTCAACGCGTCAGTAAAGAATGAAAACAGTTTAAGCACCATGAGCATGAACAGGCACATGTATGGAAAGCACGAATTTCTGTGGAATAGTCACTTGCAGAAAAAAGGCCACGAAGGTCCTGGGCTTCCAACCACCGTGACATCTTCTGCCTCCTCTGCCACTTCCAAGCCCAAGCGGTCCTCTGCTGCCAATGTGCCGGAGCAGCATGAACAAGCAACATCCCCAGTCCCAGATACTGTCGGCCAATTCCCACCACGAGCAACACAGTCTACACCTTCCCTGTCCACCAGTGTCACCTGCATGCCGTACAGCAGCCAGTCCAGCAGCCAGCCTTCTGTGTACCAGGTGTGGGAGCAGAAGAAACGCTTTCACCCCAACCATCCCAAAGCCAAAAGCCTGAATATCGGCATTGCCAGGCTGTTGGCCTTGAAATGTTGCCTTTCCACCTTGTGGACACAGATGGGTTCCACCACGTCATGGCCCTGGCATGGCCCCAATATCAGATGCCAAGCAGGCATTTCTTTGCCAGAAAAGATGACCCTGCTCTGGCCCACCACGTTGCAGAACAGATCTCCAGTGCGTTGGCTGCAACTGTGTCCACCAAAGACCATCTCACTACAGACACACGGACTAGTAAGTACGGTCAAGAGCATTACATCTCACTGACTGCTCACTGGGTGCCTCTGTTGATGGGTCTCGGCCTACACTCTTCAACACTGCTGGGATGGTGCAGAGTCCAGATCCTCAACCTCGACAGGTAGCATCATGTGCCAAGAGAAAGAGGCCGTTCTCAAATTAATTTGTCTTGGAGACCATCAACACACAGGTCAAGAGATATGGATGGTTCTGCGCACTCAGACCGACCAGTGGCTGGGTGCTAAGAACCTGCCGCCATTCAAGGTGTGCGACAACGGGAGAAATCTCCTTGCTGCCCTTAAGATCTATAGACTTACGCACATCCCTTGCCTGGCACTCATCATGAACCTGGTTGTGCAGAAATTTCTCAAGCACTACCCAGGTCTTGACTGTCTGTTGAGGAAGGCTCTAGGTCTTAGCTTACACTTCCAGCATTCGCACCCTGCTTCGGCATGACTGGCAGTGTTGCAGTGTGATCTGGGCCTCCTCGTCAACCGTCTGATATGTGATGTGGCAACACACTGGAATTCCACCCTCCACATGCTCCAGCGATTGTGGCAGCAGCGTAATGCCATTATGCAGTATGAAATGTCACATGGCCTGACTAGCAGTAGTGTGAACCTCGGGGTGTTGACCCATAGAGAGTGGAGACAGGTGGAGGATCTCTGCAACATCCTTGACAGTTTTGAAGAGGCCACCAAAATGGTCAGTTGGGATGATGCCCTTGTCAGCATGACCATTGTGGTTATATTTTTACTTGAACAAGCCTTATGTACTTTGTGGCAGCAGGTCCCAGCAGTGATGGAGGAGGAAAAGGCGGACACAGAGCCTTACTCGCCAGAGAATGTAGAAGGCCTGACTGTTTCACAATTGTCTAGGTCTTCTTTAGGCGGTGGTTCTAGGTCGAGGGCGGGTGCAGGACGACAGTTCAGCTCACAGAGTAGAGCGCATGAGGCTAGCCAGGGCTCTGGTGACGGTCAGGATGAGGAAGTAGAGGAGGATGAGGAGGCAGGGGTGGACACCACAGGTACTGATTAACCTTCAGTGGTAAGAGGTTGTCACAGATTACAGGAGGAGGAGGAAGATCCCGTTAGTGCCTCTCGACCCTGAGGCTTGGGAGATTCTGGCAGCATCTCACACATGAGTGCTTGGATAATACATTACCTACAACATGATCCACTCATTGATGCAATAAACATGAACAGCGATTACTGGGTGGCCACCCTCCTTGATCCACATTACAAAACAAAAGTCAGCAATTTCCTTCCACCCACACAAAATGACAGTAGAATGCAGCATTTTGAGACAGTGCTCATTGACCAACCAATTTATGACAATCTCTTTCTTCACATTCTAATGTCACGGTGGGAACAACGATCGCAAAGAAGGGAGCATTAGAAATGCAAATAGCTGCAGCTGCAGGCAGTGTGGCAGAACCCTACTAGGGACATTTGGAAATCTTTTTTACCACCTCCCAAAACCCCTGAAAGGGCGGCACTTTCAAACCAGAGACCGCTTAAGACCCGGGCCCATGACTACCTGGGGTAAACACCGATGTTTTTGGACTTAGCGGACCCTTCAACGTGGGGTGTCCAAACGGATGAATGGCCTGGCTTGCTCGACACCCATAGAAGTTTTATCCTGCCCGCAGCCGGCTTCTGGGAACACACATTCAGCACAGCTGGGGGGGTGAAACTACAAACGAAAACCGTCTTGACCCTAACAATGTGGATCGTTTGACATTTATCAAAATGAATCAAGCGTGGATTGCTGACCATTTTGTTGCCCCGGTTGCCGATGTCACTGACTAGTAAACTGTAGCATGTCTTCTGGACATCTCATGTCTGTACTTCCTGTGCCTGCTGCTTCTACAAATTGTATTCTACTGCTGCCAACAGCTAGATTTACAAGTCTTATGGCTGAATTTATTTGATGTGCACTGCATACACCTCTTACTCCTCTTTGTAGCCCTTCAAATCTTTATTTTTTAAATGCCTCCACCTGTACTACCACCAAATGTACTAAGTCCTGTTATCCTGAACCTCGATGTCTGACAGTGGCATGTTCTTGCTGCCACCAATGGTACTGCTGCCTAATCTTGTCAAATCGAAACCTCGCTGGTCCCCATTGGCATGTTCTCCTTGCCACCAATGGTACTGCTGTCTAATCTAGTCCAGCTTTCAGAGGCATAAGCTCAAGTTCTTGGGCCTTGGTGCAAAAAGTGAAATGGGGCTCCTTCCAATTATCATGTGCCATTTCCAATACTGGTGTCTTCTTATGTGTCAAAGGGGCTTTTGGGCCCCCTCAGGATGCAGGGACCCATAGCGGCTGCTACCACTGCACCCCCTATAACTACGCCCCTGCCAGCTCAACCACCATGTTCCCCATTGGGATGTTCTTGCTGCCACCACATATATCATATGCACAAAGCTTGCAAGCAGAGGTGTAACTTAAAGTTATTGGGCCCTGGTGCAAAAAGTGAAATGGGGCTCCTGCCAGTTACTATGTGCCATTTCCAATACCGGGGTCTTCCTATGTGTCAAAGGGACTTTTGGGCCGCATCAGGATGCAGGGTCCCGTAGCAGCTGCTACCGCTGCACCCCCTATAACTTTGCCCCTGCCAGCTGAACCTCCATGTTTCCCGTTGGGATGTTCTTGCTGCCACAACACATGTCACATGTACAAAGCTTGCAAGCAGAGGCATAACTTGAAGTTCTTGGCCCATGGTGCAAAAAGTGTAATGGGGATCCTGCCAGTTACCATGTGCCATTTCCAATAAAAAAACACAAAACTCCTAATATATAATAGGTAGGGGACACCTACAAATACACAGTACCCGGCATAATCACCAAAAACGAATAATAGAAACTACTGAGGACAATATAAATGCCTAGGGGTGCAGATACAAAGATGCTAAAAAATTACTTTTATTAGTACAATTAAAAAATGGAAAACCAAACGGAATCCCATATGACACCTACTAAACCAGAATAAAAAAAAAAAATAAAGAACAGGGACAGTCTGTGTTATTCACATAGTTTATGTCTTTCACCATTTGAGCTGTATTCTTTGGAATTACTTCCTGCAACATGTATTACCCGCTTGCCCTTCCCTCTTTCCTTTGTATTTGTCCCCCCCCCCTCCCCGAGTCATCCCCTGTTTTTCATGTTTTTCTTTAAGTACCCCATGTTGGGGTCATGGTTTGTTTCTAATTGGAAAATGTTAATAAAGATATTATAAAAAAAAAAAAAAGATAAAATAAAAAATAAATAAATAGACGGAGCACCCGCCCCAAAAGGGGCGATCCCGTGCAGGAACATCCTGCCCAAAACCTACTACACAATACTATATCTATTGTACATACAAAAATACTAAATAGAAAACACTAAATACCATTTGACACTAAAAATAACAAAAATAGTGCAAATATAACAAAGGAAAAAATCCAAACAAACACAGTTATATATAAAAAAGAATATATATATAATATATATATATTATAATATATATATATATTATATATATATATATATACCACTGCAAGGCAAACACTGTTATCCGCAATGGTAACACGCACTTCCGACGCGTTTCCCCCACCAGTTATGTAGGTTCCTCAGGGAAAAGAATTGCACAGAGAATGCCTATCGTACCAAAATGTATGCAACATGCGTATATAACTTATGACCCTTCGATATTATGATAAATACAGTCCCTGGATCCTGTGGTGAACAGAAGATAGTGCCGCTCCAAGGGATGATGGCAGAGTACAGTAGGGTAGCAGCCATTTCCAATACCAGTGTCTTCTTATGTGTCAAAGGGGCTTTTGGGCCCTGTAGGAGCTGCTACCACTGCACCTCCTATAGCTGCGCCCCTGCTTGCAAGTTGTCCTCATCTCTTCAGTTAGCCATTGAAAGGAATGAAGTATTTTAGCCTCTCAATTTTTTCTGTCACTCTTAGAGCCAAATTGTCTTCACTAAGTTGTTCCACGTAAACCAGTTTACTCTTTTGGATTGTAATTAAAAGCTTCTCCTCACCTGTATA
>JAODAL010051028.1:0-26974 GCA_025379985.1 Phyllomedusa bahiana | reverse complement strand
CCCCGTCTTCGATTCGCTTCCACCTAACAGGGAAAAAGAAAAATGACCGAAAAAAAGAAACAGAGGAAACAAAATAAAAGGGAACGCGAGTCTGCGGAGCCGAGGACTCATTTTTTCTTGCCACACGATGTTCACCAATGTGGCAGAAGGCGAAGCGCAATATAATATAATATAATAATAATAATATGGAGAACACATTTCTGCACAGAATGCAGAAGGTACTAAAGCTGGTGAAACAGGACTGACCTGCGAGTGTGAGGAGGCGGCCGACGACGTGGAGCCGCGGGGGTTAAACACGGACGTCAACTGGTTAAGAAAGTTCATCTTCACCTCTTTCTGACGCAGCTCTGGACTCAGGAGAACGGCTGTGTCCTTCTGATCCTCCACTGCGGACACAAGACAACGGAGATGAGAGAATATACTCAGTGCAGAGAAACCTTTCCTGCAACATCTGCCGGATCCCCGGAGACACGACCACTGACCGTGAGGATGCGGAAGCAATGGCTGACAAAACACACAAGCACATGGCTACCTTAAGACACCTCAAGAATTTATCTACATAAACACTTCACATTACTTATGTACTGATCCGGATTATGCTCCAGAGCTGCACTCACTATTCTGCTGGTGCAGTCACTGTACATACATTACTTATCCTGTACTGATCCTGAGTTACATCCTGTATTATACTCCAGAGCTGCACTCACTATTCTGCTGGTGCAGTCACTGTGCATACATTACTTATCCTGTACTGATCCTGAGTTACATCCTGTATTATACCCCAGAGCTGCACTCACTATTCTGCTGGGGCAGTCACTGTACATACATTACTTATCCTGAGTTACATCCTGTATTTTCCTCCAGAGCTGCGCTCACTATTCTGCTGGTGCAGTCACTGTGCATACATTACTTATCTTACTGATCTGAGTTACATCTGTATTATCCTCCAGAGCTGCGCTCACTATTCTGCTGGTGCAGTCACTGTACATACATTACTTATCCTGTACTGATCCTGAGTTACGTCCTGTATTATACTCCAGAGCTGCCCCTCCTATTCTGCTGGGCAGTCACCGTGCATACATTACTTATCCTGTACTTGATCCTGAGTTACATCCTGTATTATCCTCCAGAGCTGTGCTCACTATTCTGTGGTGGGAGTCACTGTGCATACATTACTTATCCTGTACTGATCCTGAGTTACATCCTGTATTATCCTCCAGAGCTGCGCTCACTATTCTGCTGTTGCAGTCACTGTGTACATACATTACTTATCCTGTACTGATCCTGAGTTACATCCTGTATTATCCTCCAGAGCTGCGTTCACTATTCTGCTGGTGCAGTCACTGTGTACATGTTACATTCTGTATTATACTGCAGATACGCAGCACGCTCAGTCAGTCGATCTTCTCACTCACCATCAGAGAGGGTCTGTATAGTCTGTGGCAGTTTTGAGGATTTCATCATTGCGGTAAAAGTGATGATCTCGGTGCGGTCCAGGCGGCTGGTGCCGGTGCACAGACCCTTGATCAGCAGGATCAGATGCTTCTGCAGGGGATGAATAACACCGCTGTAGTCAGTAATACGTTCAGGAGAATAATCTGTGAATCTATTGCCCGATTTGTGCCAAAAGAGCAACACAATCAAAACTCTGAATTATTCAATGCACAATACAGTGACCCCCGCAGAGGCCTGAAGACCCCGACCACGGCCCCGGACAGGAGACGACAAAGCCCAGAGACAAACCTGCACCCACCTGAGAGACGGCGCACGCCTCATCGGGGCTCTCCAGCCGCAGCAGCGAGAACTCCAGCAGGACTTTACACGCAGCAGCGACAGATTGTAACTGGTTCCTGGGAACTGGGGATAAAAGGAGAAGATGACCCGGCCGCCGAGAACAGCGTATGACAGGCACTGGATAACGACAAGTGCAGAACTACAAGTCCCAGCATGCCCAGCTCCCGCCACTAACAGCAAGCTCTTCAGAACTACAAGTCCCCGCAAGCCCCAGCTCCCTCCACTAACAGCAAGCTCTGCAGAACTACAAGTCCCAGCATGCCCCCGCTCCCTCCACTAACAGCAAGCTCTGCAGAACTACAAGTCCCAGCATGCCCCCGTCCCTCCACAAACACAGCTCTGCAGAACTACAAGTCCCAGCATGCCCCCTCCCCTCCCTAACAGCAAGCTCTCCCGAACTACAAGTCCCACATGCCCCCGCTCCCTCCACTACAGCAAGCTCTGCGAACTACAAGTTCCCAGCATGCCCCCGCTCCCTCCACTAACAGCAAGCTCTGCAGAACTACAAGTCCCAGCATGCCCCCGCTCCCTCCACTAACAGCAAACTCTGCAGAACTACAAGTCCCAGCATGCCCTGCTCCCTCCACTAACAGCAAACTCTGCAGAACTACAAGTCCCAGCATGCCCAGCTCCCTCCACTAACAGAAAGCTCTGCAGAACTACCAGTCCCAGCATGCCCTGCTCCCACCACTAACAGCAAGCTCTGCAGACCTACCAGTCCCAGCATGCCCTGCTCCCACCACTAACAGCAAGCTCTGCAGAACTACCAGTACCAGCATGCCCTGCTCCCACCACTAACAGCAAGCTCTGCAGAACTACCAGTACCAGCATGCCCTGCTCCCATCACTAACAGCAAGCTCTGCAGAACTACAACTACCAGCATGCCCTGCTCCCACCACTAACCGCAAGCTCTGCAGAACTACAAGTCCCAGAAAGCCCTGCTCCCACCACAAAACAGCAAGCTCTGCAAAAACTACAAGTCCCAGCATGCCCTGCTCCCACCACTAACAGCAAGCTCTGCAGAACTACAAGTCCCGGCATGCCCTTCTGCCACCACTAACAGCAAGCTCTGCAGAACTACCAGTCCCAGCATGCCCTGCTCCCACCACTAACAGCAAGCTCTGCAGAACTACATGTCCCAGCATGCCCTGCTCCCACCACTAACAGCAAGCTCTGCAGAACTACAAGTCCCAGCATTCCCTGCCCTCGGCACAGATACTCACTCTGGTTGCAGACGGTTGTGATGTAATGGGTAGACAGCGCCACAAATGACGAGTAGAAAGGTTCGTACTGTTTGTCGTGGTGAAGGATCTCCGACTCACTGAGAAGACACAAAACCAGTAAGGAAATGATCATCAACCATAAACCAGTGGCCCGGTCCTCTCACAGCAGAGGCAGTGTGACAGTGTGTCAGTTCAGAAGAGAGAGGAGTGCTGTGTTTAGCTTAGAGGACTGGCTGCACCGACACACTGTAACAAACCAACAGCTGTGTGTGCAGGACTAAGACAAGGGGGATAACAAGCCCCTAAATGTAGAGACAAATCAGGATGAAACAAAAAGGGAACTTATCAGGCTGAACACTGACCAGCAGCTTTGGGGATCCAAGTTGCCCCTTTAAGACAAGCACTGGGGCCCCTGGCTCTGATCAGGCTGAACACTGACCAGCAGCTTTGGGGATCCATGTTGCCCCTTTAAGACAATGGGGCCCCGGGCTCTTATTAGGCTGAACACTGACCACCAGCTTTGGGGATCCATGTTGCTCCTTTAAGACAAGTGCTGGGGCCCCGGGCTCTTATTAGGCTGAACACTGACCACCAGCTTGGGGATCCACATCGCCCCTTTAAGACAAGCGCTGGGGCCCCGGGCTCTTAGGCTGAACACTGACCAGCAGCTTTGGGGATCCACGTCGCCCCATTAAGACAAGCACTGGGGCTCGGGCTCTGATAGGTGAACATGACAGCAGCTTGGGGATCATGGTTAAACAAGAAGGGGCTCCGGGCTCTGATCAGGCTGAACACTGACCAGCAGCTTTGGGGATCCATGTCGCCCCTTTAAGACAAGCACTGGGGCTCCAGTCTCTGATCAGACTGAACACTGACCAGCAGCTTTGGGGAGCCACGTCGCCCCTTTAAGACACGCCCTGGGGCTCCGGGCTCTGATCAGGCTGAACACTGACCAGCAGCTTTGGGGATCCATGTCGCCCCTTTAAGACAAGCACTGGGGCCCCGGGCTCTTATCAGGATTTGGCAGAACACAAAGTAATGGCAAAGAACAAAAAATAAATGTTTCAGGGAAAACCTCTGTCAGGACCCGGAGCCGCGGCCAAACCTGCCAGATCTTTACTGATTTTGGAGATGGAGCAACATAAAAGGGAGGAGGCTTATATCGATAATAAGGGAGGGAGGGCCGTGGTCTATAGGTAGGTGACATAAGGAGGGGGGAGGCGGAGGTACTATGGGTGACATAAGGAGGGGAGGCGGGTCTATGGGTGACATAAGGAGGGGAGGCGGGGTCTATGGGTGACATAAGGAGGGGAGGCGGGGTCTATGGGTGACATAAGGAGGGGAGGCGGCAGGTCGGGAGTCAGCAGTGTCTATAGGTGACATAAGGAGGGGAGGCGGGGTCTATAGGTGACACAGAGGGTAAAGGGTGAATCTTTCCACAGCATCCTTACACAGTCGTCTCACTACATTGATTCATCCTGTTTTCTTGGTTTCACTTTGAATTCAGGGGCGTGTTTACTGGCTTCTACTGGGCTGCAGTAGAAGCCAGGTCTGTAGCTATAGCGACCAGTGCTGTCAGCCTACCAGGAGAGATCAAACGGGTCTGTAGCTATAGCGACCAGTGCTGGCAGCCTATCAGGAGAGATGGAACAGGTCTGTAGCTATAGCAACCAGTGCTGGCAGCCTGTAAGGATAGATTGAACAGGTCTGTAGCTATAGCGACCTGAGGAGCTGATGCAGCCCATACAGGAGGGGATATCTAGGAATAGGTAGGACACAGTTAATGGACATATATTGCAAAGTGACTTGTTTTTGCAAGATGTTTAACATAAAAAGCAGCGATCTCTGTAGTGAGACGACCCCTTTAATGACAACCATCCGCCATCTTTACACCATCTCTACAATATATAGCAGGGGTGCTGTATACTGCCTTGTACCTGCTATTGCGGTGTCTGTGGGAGGACGACACAGCAGTCGCCGTCTAATGCCGCATGTCGTAGCAGGAGTCTACTCAGACGTATACGGTATATAGACATAAGTAGAGGTACACAGAGGTGAACAGTATATAAAGGGATGGATACGGGTATACAGTAAGGGCTCCTCCATGGTAGACAGGGCTCCTCCATGGTATATAGAGGTCTACAGTATATAGAGCTCCTCCATCATATATAGAGGTCTACAGTATATAGAGCTCCTCCTCCATCATATATAGAGGTCTACAGTATATAGAGCTCCTCCATGGTATATAGAGGTTAGAGTATATAGAGCTCCTCCATCATATATAGAGGTCTACAGTATATAGATTCTTCCGTCCATGGTAAACAGGAGGTTCTAACAGTATATATAGCTCCTCCATAGTAAATAGAATCTACAAGTATATAGAAGCTCCTCCTCCATCATATATTAGAGTCTACAGTATATTTAGAGCTCCTCCTCCATCAAATAGAGGTCTACGGTATATAGAGCGTCCACCATCCTAAATAATAGGTCTACAGTATAATAGATCTCCTCCATCTATATAACGGTCCTACAGTATATAGAGCTCCTCCATCGACTAATAGAGGTCTACAGTATATAGAGCTCCTCCAATGGAGACAGAGGTCTAACAGTATATAGAATCTCCTCCATCCTATATAGCAGGTTCTACAGTATTATTGATCTCCTCCATCAATATGAATGTGGTCTACCAGTATATACAAGCTGCCTCATCCTATACAGAGGTCTACAGTATATAGAGCTCCTCCATGGTATATAGAGGTCTACAGTATATAGAGCTCCTCCTCCATCATATATAGAGGTCTACAGTATATAGAGCTCCCCATGGGATATAGGAGGTCTACATTATATATAGTCACCTCCATGTTATAATGTCTACAGTAAAAAGGAGCTCCTCCATGGTATATAGAGTCTACAGTATACTAGGAGCTCCTCCATGGTATATATGAGTCTGACATATATAGAGCTCCTCCATGGTATCTAGAAGGTCTACAGTATATAGACTCCTCCATGTATATAAGATGTCTACAGTATATAGAGCTCCTCCATCGTATATAGAGGTCTACAGTATATAGAGCTCCTCCATCCTATATAGAGGTCTACAGTATATAGAGCTCCTCCATCCTATACAGAGGTCTACAGTATATAGAGCTCCTCCATCCTATAAAGAGGTCTACAGTATATAGAGCCCACCTTCGTATATAGACGGTCTACAGAATAATAGAGTCACATCCATGGTATATAGAGGTCTACAGTATATAGAGCTCCTCCATGGTATATAGAGGTATACAGTATATAGAGCTCCTCCATGGTATATAGAGGTCTACAGTATATAGAGCTCCTCCATGGTATATAGAGGTCTACAGTATATAGAGCTCCTCCATCATATATAGAGGTCTACAGTATATAGAGCTCTTCCATGGTATATAGAGGTCTACAGTATATAGAGCTCCTCCATGGTATATGGAGGTCTACAGTATATAGAGCTCCTGCATGGTATATAGAGGTCTACAGTATATAGAGCTCCTCCATACGCTATAATAGAAGACTAACAGTATTACGATCTACCTGCATGGTATATAGAGTCTACAGTATATATAAGCTCCTCCATCGGTAATAGAGTCCTACAGTATATAGAGCTCCTCCTCCATCATATATAGAGGTCTACAGTATATAGAGCTCCTCCTACATAATATTTAGAGGACTAAAGAATAAAGAGATCCTCCTCCAGGGTATATAGAGGTCTACAGTATATAGAGCTCCTCCATGGTATATAGAGGTCTACAGTATATAGAGCTCCTGCATGGTATATAAGAGGTCCCTACAGTAAATAGAGCCCTGCTTATATCGAGGGTCTACTAACACACTATATAAAGCTCCTGCATGGTATATAGAGGTCTACAGTATATAGAGCTCCTCCATCCTATACAGAGGTCTACAGTATATAGAGCTCCTCCATCGTATATAGAGGTCTACAGTATATAGAGCTCCTCCATCGTATATAGAGGTCTACAGTATATAGAGCTCCTCCATCGTATATAGAGGTCTACAGTAATAAGCTCATCCATCGTATATAGAGACCAAGCAGTATATAAGCCCCTGCATGGTATTATAGAAGGTACTACATATAATAGAGCTCCTTGCATTGTATAATAAGGTCTAACAGTATAAGAGCTCCAGAGGTATTTAAGAGGGGGCTAGCAGTATATAATCTCCTCCATGGGTAATACAGAGGTCTACAGTAATATAGAGCTCCTCCATCGGTATTTAGAGGTCTACAGTATATAGTAGCTCCTGCATGGTAAATGATAAAGAGGTAAACAGTATATAGAGCTCCCCATGGTATATAAGGTCTACAGTATATAGAGCTCCACCATGGTATATTATAGAGGTCAACAGTTATATAGAGCTCCTCCATGTGAATATCAAGGTCTACAGTATATAGAGCTCCTTCCAAGGCTATACAGAAGGTCTACAGTAAATATAGAGCTCCTCCATGGTATACAGAGGGTCTACAGTATATAGAGCACCTCCATGGTTATAATAGAGGTCTACATTATATAGACTCCTCCATCATATAACCACGGATTTTCTACCAGTATATAGAGCTCCTACCATCCTAGTACAAGGTCTACAGTATATAGAGCTGCCTCCATCATATATAGTAGTCTACAGTTATAGGAGCACCTCAGCATATATAGAGGTCTACAGTATATAGAGCTCCTCCATCCAATAGAGGTCTACAGATATATAGAGGCTCCTCCATGGTAATAAGGTCTACAGTAATATATAGCTCCTGCATGTATATTAGAGGTCTACAGTTATAAGCTCCTCCAGATATATAGAGGTCTACATAAATAGGAGCTCCTCCATGGTATATAGAGGACTACAAGTATATAAGCTCCTCATGTATGATAGAGGTCTACATATATAGAGCTCCTCCATGTTAATAGAGTCTTACATAATAGAGCTCCTCCATCGTATATAGAGGTCTACAGTATATAGAGCTCCTCCATCCTATACAGAGGTCTACAGTATATAGAGCTCCTGCATGGTATATAGAGGTCTACAGTATATAGAGCTCCTCCTCCATCATATATAGAGGGACTAACATGTATAATAGAGCCCTCCTCCCATCTCTATATAGAGGGTCAACAGTATAAAGAGCTCCTCCAGTCCTATATATAGTCTACAGTATATAGAGCTCCTCCATGGTATATAGAGGTCTACAGTATATAGAGCTCCTGCATGGTATATAGAGGTCTACAGTATATAGAGCTCCACCATTGGTATACAGAGGTCAAACAGTATATATATCTCCTCCATGTATATAGAGGTCTACAGTAATATAGAGCTCCTCCATGGTAATGATAGAGGTCTACAGTATATAAAGCTCCTGCATGGTTATATAGACGGTCTACAGTATTATATAGCTCACTCCATGTAATATAAGGTCTACATTATATAATCTCCTGCATCGTATATAGAGGTCTACAGTATATAGAGCTTCTCCATCATATACAGAGGTCTACAGTATATAGAGCTCCTCCATGGTATATAGAGGTCTACAGTATATAGAGCTCCTCCATCCTATACAGAGGTCTACAGTATATAGAAATTCTGCATAGCAGCATTCTCTGTGTGTGACTGTGGCCACGTGTTTCATGTCTTTCCCTCTATGTCCTCCACCCCTTATACCCTAAAGAAAAGCGGCAGCAGATCCCCACCTGCTGTGTTGTACAACCCTTCATTTGATGTATACACGCACCGGGCTGGGTGCACATTGGGCGATTTGGGTGCTGGAAATCGTGCACTCTGGCTGCTCATACTCCGGGTGTCGGTAAACGCCGCACACCCTCGCTGGTAACGCTGCGCTGACCAACATGAAAGAAACAACACATCAGACGCCCACAGCGCACGGGCCCCCGCAACGCCACAGCGCACGGGCCCCCGCAACGCCACAGCGCACGGGCCCCCGCAACGCCACAGCGCACGGGCCCCCGCAACGCCACAGCGCACGGGCCTTACATGTCCTCCTCTGCTCTATCATGAAGGTGGCGCCCGTGTCCCAGGACAAAAACAAGAGGTAATGTAACCTGACTGGACAACGAGTGGTCACCTGACCCGCGACAAGTCGTCGAGCCGACAGCAGGGGGGGTGACAGGTCTCCCCCCCCCCCCCCCATCCTAACTGCAGGACACGCAGACCAATGTCATACGGCCGATCTGCGTCAACATCCGCGCCCAAATCCGAGCCATCCGTCTTACATTGCTTCTAATGGGAAACTGCTCCGATAATGTGAATAAGTGAGAACGTCAATTCAGCTCGGTAAATGGAGGCTGAAAATCCTAACCCGAAACCAGCATCAAACCCACCGTGTGACCCTCCCCCAGAGCTGAAGATGAAGCAGAGCCGGGCAACACTCAGTCCCATGTAAAGGAAGCTCAGGACTTGCAGCTTTCTCATACACCTCGTGAGTCAATCTAGATCTCTGCTGCTGGCAGTGAATGGAAACCTTGTTCCAACCCAGAGGCTGAAGTCCTGCACAGACCAAACAGCTGCTGCAGCAGAGGATCTGCTACTTTGTATCCAGTGAAGAATCCTCAGAAGCAGCATAAGTCTCTGATTGTTACAATTGGTAAAACGACGCAGTAATAATAAATGCCGCTTTGCCACCCATGTAGTTCTTAGAGAATAGTAACCTTCCTGGCGCAGAGTTTCAGTTTGTAACAATGTATCAGCGCAGGGAAGGCCTCACGCTACCGTCCAGGAGGCTCTTAATGAAATGCTCATGCTCTCCTCTCAGGTCACATGGGGCCGCCGCGGCCGCCAGAGAACTTGTTTACTCCACACTATAGTAAGACACTGCGCGGGGACAGACGGCTCCGATTATAAATAGCGGTGACCCAGAAAACCCCCACACCCCAAACCGGGCGTCAAAAGCAGAGGAAATCATGAAACAGCAGCTGGGGCAACCTGGCGACTACAGGGGGAGGGCAGGGTTCAGGGTCAGATGCAGGACTGTGTGTGTTCAAGATTAGGGTGGAGCGTGTACCCCGGTGTCGGAACAGATACTTTGTGCCCCGTTCCTCTCAGGGGTGGAGCTTATGACCCCACTCCGGCAGCCTCCCAATTGTGAGTCCCATCCCCACTGGTGTGCCATTCGGGAGTCCTGTCAGTCTTGATCAGTCCCCTCCCCCTTGTCAGTCGAGTGCCAGGCGCCGGTCAGTTGTCAGTCCCGTCCCACTTGTTAGGGATGTTGTCGGTTCCCTCAACGTTGTCATTCGGGAGCCAGGCGCCAGTCAGTTGCCAGTCACCTCCCACTTGTCCGTTCCATTCCGCCACGATGGTCTCATTTTTCGTGCGCCGGTCCCCTCCCCGTTGCCAGTCACCTCCCACTTGTGTCGGTCCATCCCCACGTTGTCATTCGGGCGCCGGTCCCCTCCCCGTTGCCAGTCACCTCCCACTTGTCGGTCCATCCCCACGTTGTCATTCGGCTATGCGCCGACCCCTCCCCTCTGCCATCACCTCCACTTTTCGGATCCAATCCCCACATGTCATTCGGGCGCCGGTCCCCTCCCCGTTGCCAGTCACCTCCCACTTGTCGGTCCATCCCCACGTTGTCATTCGGGCGCCGGTCCCCTCCCCGTTGCCAGTCACCTCCCACTTGTCGGTCCATCCTCCCCGTGGTCAGTCGGGCACCGGTCTCCTCCCATTGTCCAGTCGGAGCTGCCCTGTCTCCTCCCGTTGTCAGTCGGGCGCCGGTCTCCTCCCCGTTGTCAGTCGGGCGATACCCCCGTTGGGCAGTGCCCGGGATGGTCGCAGGAGGCGGTGTCCGGGCTCGGTCCGCCGGTCGGTTGTCAGGGCCGCTCCCGCAGCTGTCATGGCCGCCGTGGACACAGCTCTCTCCGTCCCCGGCCCCGCTGCCGCCTCTCTCGCCCCCGCGTCCTCACCTCTCGATCACGGAGGCCAGCAGCTGCGGCAGCTCCTTCATGTCAAAGGCCGAGTAGGAGGCTGAGAGCAGCGGCCGCACCGCCACCTCCCAGCCCGGGCCCGAGCTACCACCGCTCGACGCCATCTTCCTTCCACACAGTGACTGAGCTCCTACCGGAAGTGACGTAAGCCTTTACTAGAAGGAATTGGCCAGGTGACATCCGGCGGTGGCCGCCATCTTGTGTGTGGCAGCGCCTGTGCCGCCATCTTGGTGTGGGCATGACTCCCATTCGGGGGAAGGGTTACACTCATTCTATTGGAGCTCTGTCCCATCACTTCAAGCCTAAATATGTCAATCATAAAGTGTCACTATGTCCCAGCTGCTGGCAGCCACAGCTGTTCCTGGGCTCCTGAGCTCACACAATAGGGTTTCACATTAGAGGTCATCTTATTACACCAGGCACCTGGCACGACCTCTGAAAATTGTACAGGGGTCACGGACTTGTGGGTGCTTCTCGCCGGGCCCTGCGCACCTGTCACAGACCAGCTGCATATTATGGAGGCACTGTCACATGCGCAGAACCTCGCCACGGACTCCACACCTGCTGCAGAACCTCCTCCCGGACTCCCCGCCTGCTGCAGAACCTCCTCACGGACACCCCGCCTGCTGCAGAACCTCTCCGGATACACCCAGACTGCTGCAGAACCTCGCCACAGACGCTTAGGCTGCTGCAGAACCTCTCCAGACCCACCCAGACTGCTGCAGAGCCTCCTCACGGAGGCCCCGCCTGCTGCAGAACCTCCTGACGGACACCCCGCCTACTGCAGAACCTCCTCAGGGACACCCCACCTGCTGCAGAACCTCCCCACGGACGCCCCGCCTACTGCAGAACCTCCTCAGGGACACCCCACCTGCTGCAGAACCTCCCCACGGACACCCCGCCTGCTCCAGAACCTCCTCAGGTACACCCCACCTGCTGCAGAACCTCCCCACGGACGCCCCGCCTACTGCAGAACCTCCTCAGGGACACCCCACCTGCTGCAGAACCTCCCCACGGATGCTCTGCCTACTGCAGAAGCTCCTCACAGACACCCTGCCTGCTGCAGAACCTCCTCAGGGACACCCTGCCTGCTGCAGAACCTCTCCAGACCCACCCAGACTGCTGCAGAACCACCTCCCGGACTCCCCGCCTGCTGCAGAACCTCCTCACGGACACCCCGCCTGCTGCAGAACCTCTCCAGACCCACCCAGACTGCTGCCGACCCTCATCACGGACGCCTGCTGCAGAACCCTCCTCACGGACCCCCCGCCTACTGCAGAACCTCTCCAGACCCACCCAGACTGCTGCAGAGCCTCCTCACAGACGCCTGCTGCAGAACCTCCTCACGGACACCCCGCCTACTGCAGAACCTCCTCACGGACTACCCGCCTGCTGCAGAACCTCCCCACGGACTCCCCGACTGCTGCATAACCTCCCCACGGACTCCCCGACTGCTGCAGAACCTCCCCACGGACGCCCCGACTGCTGCAGAACCTCCCCACGGACACTCCAGCTACTGTAGAACCTCCCCACGGATGACCTAGCTGCTGCAGAACCTCCTCACGGACTCCCCGCCTGCTGCAGAACCTCACCAGACAGACTCCTGCAGAATCTCGCCCTAGGTGCACAGATGTTGTAGAGGGTGGTCTTCAGCAGCTGTGGGGAGGATTTGCAGCAGCCGAGGGGAGAGTGAGGAAGTTCTACAGCAGCCGTGGGATGAGTAAGGGGGGGGTCTACAGTAGCCGGAGGTGTGGAGAGGTGCTGCAGCAGCCGTGGGGTGTGGGGAGGTTCTGCAGCAGCTCCGGGGTGTGTGAGGAGTTCCTGCAGCAGTTGGAGAGTGTGGGGTGTGAGGAGGTTCTGCAGCAGCCGGGGCGGACGGGGGGTGAGGTTCTGTAGCGGCCGGGGAGGGGGGTGGGTTTCTGCAGCAGCCGGTGGGTGAGGCGGTTCTGCAGCAGCTGGGGCTTGTATTATAAGGAGTATCATATCCCTCTCCGATCATTATTGTATTTTCTTCCTTTATTTTCGGATTAATGATGAAACCCTCAGCGTCACAGTCAGTAACGTTTATCCCATAAGAGGCACAGGCTGCTCCTGATTTGGGGGACGGCGCCAGCGCTGCTCTCATCCCCTCAGCACCCGGCTTTCTTACCACCCTGAATGGACGACCATCAATCATTTCACACAGAGGCTTCGGGAGTTCACAGGTTTCATTCTCCACTTTCTCCCCAGAGTCAAAAAAAACACAAATCTTAGGACTTTTTTTTTTTTTTCCTTACAGATAAATCATGGGGTTCTGGGGAGAAACAGAACAATTATATAAATTAAGGACGTGAGGGAAAGGACGCAACCAAAACCCAAAATATACAGACTAAATCTGATCCAGGACCAGGGCTCCAGAGCAGCCCACGTTCTTCTCCGCTTCCTGTCCATTTTGGGGAGGGGTAATACCAATCACTGCGATTTACAAGAATTTCTAATAATTTGAGCGAGCGCCAGAGACACATAAAAGAAAACAAGGGGTGGCTGAGAGGGGGGGAGTGGGTAGATATTCAAATGTCCCATTGGGCTAATCTGTGTTATTCTGAGAGGGGCAGACTGACCACAGAGGGGAGCAGAGGAAAGCCATGCTGGGCCCTTGGGCATTGAGGGCCCCTGAGCATGGGGGGCCTGAGGCTACTTTTCACAGAGAGAGGCAGTCATGTGCAATAGCTGTGGGGTAGGTCCCAGGCCCCCCCCAGTCCAAAACCGGGAGGAGAGCGACCTGACAATCCTAATGATGACACAATCCAAAACCTCTGTGCATGACACCAATGATTTCTATGGGGTATATACTAAGCTTCATTTCCCATCAATATTGGAGGAGGGGTTGGGGGTCTCACGTGTAGCAAGAGAATAAGAGGGTGGCAGCTGCAAGACGAGAGAGTGGGGTCTCCTGGACACAGCAGCAGGGAGGAGGGATGAAGGGGTATAAGCCGCAGCTGGAGGGGGTCCCAAGTGCAACAGAAGGATGAGGGGGTTGCACAAGTAGAAGAAAGATGAGTGTATGGGGGCTCCAGGCCACTGCAGAAGGACACTGTCCCAAACACAGCAAAAGAACGAGAGGGTGTCAGCGGGAGGGCACGGAGCAGCGTGGGGGGTCCCTGGAGCAGCTAGAGGGCGTGGAGCAGCGTGAGGGTCCCAGGAGCAGCGAGAGGGTGTCAGCGGGAGGGCGGGGAGCAGCGAGTGGGTGCGGGGGTCCCAGCCCCCAACGGAGGGTGAGGAGTGGCCCAGTTGCTGCAGTACAAGGTTATGTCGAAATTCGGAAGCACAGGCCTGTTAAAAGGGGATTGCCAGTAATTGAAAATTCATTATATTATAAAAGAATTTCTGCAATAATTCCCAAATATTGTTAACATCTCTGCTTCCTGTCACTGCCTTGAAGCATTCTTGATAACACTCAAAGTCAAAAATGACCATCGTGCACAGCTGAGGTTAGGTACATTGTATCAGTGAAGATTAAAGTTTCAATTCTGGAGCTCACAGAGCATTGCCTAGCAGGATACAGCTGTAACAAACCCGCTGCTGTGTTAGGTCTAGACCGGTTTTCATCCCTTGGCTGAGTGTTACCATTCACTGACACCAAACAGAGATCCTAAAAATAGTTAGAAATTAAAGTGCGGAACGTTCCATTATACAATAATTAGAACAATAACATAGAACCAAACTTCCTCTGTATTCTCCCCCCCCAAAAAAAAAAAACAGTGTTCCTTTCATCCACCCAAGTCCGTCCACCAGCATCGGGGCGGTAGTGAGGCGATGGCGGGCGTCACACATTCAAGTACAGCAGTCGTTTCTTCTCTTCCGCCATCGGAGATGAGGAAAGAGCCGCAAAGTCTCTGCAGACGGTCGCCTGAAGGGGCCTCCGTCCTCCTGGGTTAGCGCCAGGCCCGATTCAGGAGCTTCACCTGTGCCAGTCTCTTAGTGATCATGGTGGCAAAAACCAGGCCAAAGAGGACGCTGCTGATCAGGATGTAGTCGTAGTCGTCCTTCAAGACGTCAAACTGCTTGGAGGGGTACACGCGGGTCTGGTAGATGTCCAGGCCATAGGCCACAACCTGCAGGGAGAGGGACATCAAAAACTGGACCAGACCACAAAGACCATCCCTAGCCAGCCAGCCTCCCGGGACCGCCGCTCCCCGCCAGCCAGCCAGCCTCCCGGGACCTCCGCTCCCCGCCAGCCAGCCAGCCAGCCAGCCAGCCTCCCGGGACCGCCGCTCCCCGCCAGCCAGCCAGCCAGCCTCCCGGGACCGCCGCTCCCCGCCACCCAGCCAGCCTCCCGGGACCGCCGCTCCCCGCCAGCCAGCCAGCCAGCCAGCCTCCCCGGGGCCGCCCGCTCCCAGCCACCCGCCCCAGCCTCCGGGACCCCCGCTCCCCCCCACCCCCGCCACCTCCCCGGGACCGCCGACCCCGCCCCCCCAGCCCCCCCCCGGGACCTCCCCTCCCCCCCGCCACCGCCAGCCAGCCAGCCTCCCGGGACCCCCGCCGCTCCCACCACCAGCCCCCTTTCCCGACCCCCGTCCCAGCCACCACCAGCCCCCCGGGACCCCCCGCTCCCCCGCCACCAGCCCTCCCGGGACCGCCGCTCCCCGCCAGCCAGCCTCCCTGGACCGCCGCTCCCAGCCACCACCACCTCCCAGGCCCGCCCTCCCCACCAGCCCACCAACCCCCAGGACCGCCGCTCCCAGCCAGCCACTAGCCAGCCCCCAGGACCGCCGCCCCCCACCACCAGCTAGCCACCCCCAGGCCGCCGCCCCCAGCCCCAGCAGCCACCACTAGCCAGCCTCCCGGGAAAACCGCCGCCCCCAGCCACCCGCCTCCCGGACCGCCCCCCCCAGCCACCCACCCACCCAGCCTCCCGGGACCGCCGCTCCCGCCACCACCACCCCCCCCCAACCGCCGCTCCCACCACCACCAGCCACCCCCCGGGACCCCCCCCACCCAGCCACCACCCAGCCTCCCAGACCCCCGCTCCCAGCCAGCCAGCCACCACCCCCCAGCCCCGCCGCCCCCACCACCACCACCACCTCCCAGGACCGCCGCTGCCAGCCACCAGCCACCTCCCGGGACCCCCCGCTCCCAGCCACCCCCCCGGACCGCCGCCCCACCACCTCCCGGGCCCGCCCTCCAGCCAGCCTCCCAGGACCCCGCCCCCCAGCCACCTCCCAGGACCGCCGCTCCCCCCACCAGCCACCAGCCCCCGGGACCGCCGCTCCCACCAGCCACCCACCAGCCTCCCGGGCCCCGCCCTCCCACAGCCACCTCCCAGGACCCCCGCCCCACCAGCCACCCCCCAGAGCCCCCCGCCCCCAGCCAGCCAGCCCCCGGGCCCGCCGCTCCAGCCACCACCTCCCGGGACCGCCGCTCCCAGCCACCAGCCGCCCCCGGACCCCCTCCCACCAGCCAGCCGCCAGCCACCTCCCGGGGACCCCGCCCCAGCCAGCCACCAGCCCCCCAGGACCCCCGCCCCACCCCCCGCCCCCCAGCCAGCCCCCCCAGGACCCCCTCCCAGCCACCAGCCCCCCAGGACCGCCCCCAGCCACCACCAGCCCCCAGGCCCGCCGCCCCCACCACCCAGCCAGCCTCCCGGGCCCGCCGCCCCGCAGCCAGCCACCCCCAGGACCGCCGCCCCTCAGCCAGCCCCTCCCGGGCCCCGCCGCTCCCCCATCACCAGCCACCCTCCCAGCCCGCCGCTCCCCCCCCCCGCCAGCCCCCCGGCACCCCCTCCCACCGCCCCCAGGACCGCCGCCCCAGCCAGCCCCCAGGACCCCGCCCCCCAGCCACCTCCCGGACCGCCGCTCCCACCAGCCACCAGCCCCCAGGACCGCCGCTCCAGCCACCTCCCGGGCCCCGCCGTTTCCCAGCCACCAAGCCAGCCACAGCCAGCCACCCTCCCGGGACCCCGCCGCCCCCAGCCACCCGCCTCCCAGCCCGCCGCCCCAGCCAGCCAGCCACCACCCCCCGGGACCGCCCTCCCCCCCGCCAGCCACCTCCAGGACCGCCCCCCAGCAGCCTCCGGGACCGCCGCCCCCCAGCCACCGCCACCCCTCCCAGGACCGCCGCTCCGGGGGGGGGCCACCCCCCAGGACCGCCCTCCCAAAAGCCAGCAGCCCCTCCCAGGACCGCCGCTCCCAGCCAGCCAGCCAGCCTCCCAGGACCGCCGCTCCCAGCCAGCCAGCCAGCCTCCCGGGACCGCCGCTCCCAGCCAGCCAGCCAGCCTCCCGGGACCGCCGCTCCCAGCCAGCCAGCCAGTCCCCGGAACCGCCGCCCCCCAGCCAGCCAGCCTCCCAGGACCGCCGCTCCCAGCCAGCCAGCCTCCCAGGACCGCCGCTCCCAGCCAGCCAGCCTCCCAGGACCGCCGCTCCCAGCCAGCCAGCCTCCCAGGACCGCCGCTCCCAGCCAGCCAGCCTCCCGAACCCCGCCGCCCCCGGTAGCCAGCCTCCCAGGACCTACCAGACAGGTGGACTCCAGGCCGGACGGCGCCGTGTAGATCCCCCTCATCCTGGACACGGTCTGGTTGTAGTTTATAAAACGTTCTGCATGAATCTGAATGTCAGGTGTGTACGGGATCAGGTTCTCCTCTCTGCAAAATGACAAGTAATTGACCAGATCATTGGTGACAACAAGTGTTATCAGGGGGTCCAAGCAAATCTTCAAGCAAATCTAAATATCCACACAAAACTCATCGTTCCCCTCATAGACTCCGCACATAATCTACAATCCATATAGGTGGGAGCACCCTTTATTGTCTATCAGAGATACAGAAAAGGGAATGAGCGAGCTCCCTGCATCCCTGATAGGACTAACAAGGGGCTAACGGCCACCCCTCTGCCGCAAGAGTGAAGACAGGACATCCTATAGTCAGGATCAGTGGGTCCGACAGCTAGGAGGCCACCGAATCTGAGAATGGACCCACAGCCGACTTGGAGCAACGACCCATGGGTCTCTATCCCCCAGTCACACGGCTCAGTCTCACCTCGTATACTCGGTTGGGATCTCCGGGCGGCGAGGGTCCAGTAAAGCCTTGGGGAGGGACAGAATTGCCCCTGATGGAAGCCCAACTGCAGAAATCAGTGAAAAGTCATTAGTGTTACTACAGACCAATCAAAAAACAACTAGCACTACGATGAGGTGCTGCATCCCGAAGGTAGAAAAAAGGTTTAAAGGGGGCCCCCACCAAAGATATCAATGGCATCAGGAGTCCGATAGGTGCCTCCACCTCTGGGCCCCTGAATGTGTCGGCTCAGAATGGAGATATGGTCAGGCTTGTGAACAACTCTCCATTCTGTTCGATGGGAGTTCCCAGTACAGGGGAGCGCTGTGTTCTCCATTCTGCACAATGGGAGCGCTGTGTTCTCCATTCTGCTCAATGGGAGCGCTGTGTTCTCTCCATTCTGTTCTATGGGAGTTCCCAGTACAGGGGAGCGCTGTGTTCTCCATTCTGCTCTATGGAGTTCCCGTACAGGGGAGCGCTGTGTTCTCCATTCTCCTCTATGGCAGTTCCCGGTACAGGGGAGCGCTGTGTTCTCCATTCTGTTCTATGGGAGGTCCCAGTATAAGGGAGCACTGTGTTCTCCATTCTGTTCTATGGGAGTTCCCTGTACAGGGCAGCACTGTGTTCTCCATTCTGTTCTATGGGAATTCCCGATACAGGGGAGTGCTGTGATCTCCATTCTGTTCTATGGGAGTTCCCAGTACAGGGGAGCACTGTGTTCTCCATTTTGTTCTATGGAAGTTATGAGCACAGTAGACCACAGTGCTCCACTGTACTAGGAACTCCCATACGATAGAATGGAGAGTCGTACACAAGCTATAGGATACGCCATCTAAGTCTATGGAGGAGGGGGGGCACCCCTTTAAAGGGACAGTGCACCTGTAGTCTGTGTTCTCGCCATCTGCTTCTGTTCTGCGGGTTTATCTAGGACATGGGACAGGCTATGTACTCACTGAGGATGTGTCGGCTGGTGATGCCCCGCTCGGTGATGGTGCCCTGCATGGCACGGATGGAGGAGGGGAAGATGTAGGATTGCTGGAGCACATGTGGGAGGTGAGGTCGGTCCAGAGAACTGAAGCTGGTGCTGTTATACTGCTCGGTGCCCTCGTACAGCTCCAGGACGGTGAGCTCGTTGCGCCGAGCCTTGCTGTTCCAGTACTGGTACTGAATGGGAGCAAGCAAGACACATGGTGCTGGGTGAAAATATCAGGGATGAGCAGTCAAAGGGGTCACGAGCCGGAGCTTACCACCACCCAGTTCTCCGAGTGCACGAGGTGCACGGGACCTTTGGCTTTCCTCTGCACGGACGAGTGGATGATGCGCCCCGTCACCCCGTCAACAAGGTAGATTCCTATGAAGCAACGGTCGGGATGGGAGTCTGAGCTCTCCGTAACCAGTGCCAGCAAATTGGGGTTCAAGTACTGCAAAACAGACACCCTGAAATAAGCACCAAGTCCTAAGAGGGGGTTAAGCGCTCTACATGTAATATAGTATGGGGGTGATATCCCCTGTAGATGTAATATAGTATGGGGGTTATGGGGTCTGATGAGGGCGATATCCCTAATATGTGTAATATGGTATGAGGTTGATGAGTCCTATGGGGGTGATATCCCCTATACAGATAATATGGTATGTGGATAATATGATGGCAATATCCCCTATAAGTGTAATATGGCATGAGGTTGATGAGTCTTATGGGAGAGTTATACCTTCCACGTGTAATATGGTATGGGAGTCCTATGGGGGTGTTACCTCTTATACAGGTTATATGGTATGGGGGGGGGTCCTATCCCCTAGACATATAATATGGTATGAAGTTGATGAGAGTCTTATGGGGTTGTTATATCTTACACATGTATTATGGTATGGGAGTCCTATGGAGGTGTTATCCCCTATATGTGTAATATGGTATGACATTGTTAAGAGTCTTATGGGGTAATGGAAGTCCAATGGGGGTGATATCTCCTATATAGGTAATATGGTATGGGGGTTCTATGGGGACGTTATCTCCTATACAGGTTATATGGTATGGGAGTACTATGGGGACGTTATCTCCTATACAGGTTATATGGTATGGGGGTTCTATAGGGGTGTTATCCCCAAAACAGGTTATAAGGTATGAGGGTCCTATGGGGGTGTTATACCCTACACAGATTATATGGTATGGGAGGAGGGGCTGGGGCAGGAGACCCCGTGGCTTGTGTAATCCACTCCTCGTACCTTGTAGAGGACGCTGCGGTCGCCCATGACGCGCCCCTGGGAGTGAACGTGCTCGTTGGATCGCTTCCCCTTCACCACTGTGATCCTCTGTAGTTCTGGTGGCAGGAAGATTTCCCAGATCTCCTCCGTGGAAAGATCCTGCAAGAAGAAGAGATCCCCAAGTGAGAACAAACATCACAAAAAGCAGGAGGAGGGACGGGACCCCCCAGGTGAGACCGGTTACCTTGTGGAGGCGGAGCCCGCTGAGCTTCCCCTTCTCTGAGTCCACCAGGTAGAAGAAGATGCTAGAAGAAATCTCCTGCAATTGCTGCAGAACGTACTTTGTGGATGGGAAGGGGACGACCTGGAAAGATGGGAGAACACCTCGCGGTATAAGAAGGATTCGCCGACAGCCCAGAACTCGGGAAGCTGAGCTTTAACAATGGCCATACTGGTCGGCACCCAGCTTTCCTACCATCCGGAAGGGCACGCCAAGAAAGCTCAGTGATACCTAAGTGTACAATGTAATAGTGGATATACTGGTCGGCACCCAGCTTTGCAACCATCCGGAAGTGCATGCCAAGAAAGCTCAGTGATATCTTAGTGGAAGATGTAATGATGGTTATGAAATGGAAAGTAGCCTCAAAGGGGCTATTCTGTCCTTGTGGGGGTCCAAATTAGCTTAAAAATAACAAAGGGTGCACCGAGAAAACAAATCACAACGCGCCTTGTTGCTGTGAAAGTGCTTTCTGCTTCATTCACAAAATGACAGCTTTTTTATACTTTTGCAAATTAGTAGATAAGAAGCATCACATGGACAGGCTGTGAGGGTCTATTGGCACGTCCTTATCTACAGACCCCTCCTCACAGCTCAGGAATGTTTGGACACAGGGTGTAACTTCAGAAGAGACGCCATCTTGGATTACACGACGATCTCTACAAACTATTACAGGCGGCCATTTTGTTAACACATTAATGACAAAAGATATACAGACAGCTTTTACATGCTGTATTACATAGGTATGTGCCTACTATATGAATATGTGAGGTATATACTAACCAACACATTAAAATGGAGACACAAAGGATCACACTTTGTTCCCATACACAACAGTTATACTGGTCGGCACCCAGCTTCCCTATTCTCCTGACTGGCAAACAACTCCAGGAAAGCGGAGTGATTATAGTATGAGATGTAATGGTAGTTATACTAGTTGGCACCCAGTGTAGGCTGTGAGGATGGTTGTATTGGCTGTCACCCAGCTTTCCTACCATCCCGACTGACACATGACTCCAGGAAAGGTTAGGGATAATAGTGTAAGAAAAGATGGTGGTTTTACTGGTTGTCACCCAGCTTTCCTACCATCCAGAATGGCACACCAAGAGAGCTCAGTGATACCTTAGTGTAAGCTGTAATGATGGATATACTGGTTGGCACCCAACTTTCCTATACTCCTGACCAGCATGTAACTCCAGGAAAGCTGAGTGATTATAGTATGAACTGTAATGGTAGTTATAATGGTTGGCACTCAGCTTTCCTACCATCCTGACTGGAATATGACTCCAGGAAAGGTTAGTGATAATAGTATAAACTGTGATGATGGTTTTACTGGTTGGCACCCAGCTTTCCTACCATCCGGAATGGCACGCTCAGCGATACCTTAGTATAAGCTGCAATGGTGGATATACTGGTTGGCACCCAGCTTTCCTATACTTCTGACTGGCATATAACTCCAGGAAACTAAGTAATAATAGTGTAAGCTGCGATGATGGTTGTAATAGCTGTCACCCAGCTTTCCTACCATCCCGACTGGCACATGACTCCAGGAAAGGTTAGGGATAATAATGTAAGAAGTGATGATGGTTTTACTGGTTGTCACCCAGCTTTCCTACCATCCTGACTGGCAAATGACTCCAGGAAAGCTCTGTGATAACAGTGTAAGCTGTGCTCATAATACGCTGGATTCCTTTTCCTGTTTGTGTATTAAGCTGCGATGATGGTTATATTTATCGGCACCCAGCTTTCCCAGACCTTGAGCGAATGTATAAACTTAGAAGCCTCTACACCTGGGCAGACGAGGACGGCAGATGATTCCACTCCCTACGATCCCCGTCTCACCTTATGCTGATCGTCCAGCAGGAGCAGCACTTTGGCGTAGTCATGATCCATTATAGGGAGCAGTAGGGATTGAAGGATGGGTCGCTGCAGAGGCGGAGGAGTCATCTGACTTAGCTTCCCAAAGATAGGGTTGAAGACATAGATGGAGGTCATGGCCGTCTTCTGTAACAGAAACCAGATGACAAACACTATTACTATTCTCTTCATGATTGGTCTGTATTTAACCAGCCGGATAAAGATGTAGCAGAGCCGAGATTTTGCATGGAAAATGCTCATAGTTATCTATAATAAACAGGAAGCCAGTTCGGTCGCTCAGTCAGCTCTGCTACATCTACAGCACAATGGTGCCACGTTCTCACCTTGTCCTTCACCAGGAGCGTGCACTGCGGGGGGTGAGGGAAGTGCGCCGTCGTTCTCTGCACTACAAGCTTGAAGGACGCTGCCGGCTGGACCCCCGGAAGGTAAAACTTCCACAAGATGCTCCCGGAGCTGCTCTCGATCCCAAAGAGCTGCAAGTAAAGAGAATGTCAGAAAATGTCCTAAAGAGCAGCGTCCGATCGGGGGAATCACCAGCACCAAGGAGGTGCAGCATTAACCAGGAGAGGTGCTCCAGCACAGGAACTCCTGCCCAAGCTTCATCCGAGCATCTCCTCATCTGGTTACTGGGGTGAGGAGACGCTGGCACCTGTGCCACAGGCGGATCGCTGCCCCTCTGCAGGTCACAGCCGGACTAAGAGAGCTCTCCCATTTCATCTGTTAGCTTTAAACATGCAGGCAAAGGTAAATATAGACTATTACCATATACATTTCTGTTCTGATCTTGCTTCCCTTCAGAGTTAGAGCAGTTCTTAACTTCTGCTTGTGTACACAAGCTTCCCAAGTTACCAGCCTCCTCTCTCTCCTCTAGCATTGGCTGCGAAGGTGACATTACTTCCTGCTGTGTCTTATCAGCAGCACAGAAGCTTGTTTATCTTTCTTACTGAAACTTTAACCCATTACAGCGCTGTAGTCTTTTGCCCTGTTGTTTAGACCTCATCATCACCAGTGTCCCTCTAACAGCTTCAGCTAGGAACAGAAGAGTTGATATGCCAATCACTGTAGAACCGCTCACAGCCTGATCAGGAAAAGAGAGCCTGAAGCTGTAGAACCACCCACAGCCTGAACAGGAAGTGGGAACCTGAGGCTGTAGAAACCCCCCCCCCCTCCCCTCTCCCCTCCCAGCCTGAAAAGGAAGCAGTAACCAGAAGCTGTAGACCCACCCACAGCCTGATTGGGATTTTTTTTTGCAGCCAGCACTTTCTGGAGTAATATATAATCATGTATTAGCCTGACCAATGATTTGCACAAAGTGCCTATATACATTAATTATCTGCCTTGTGTGCATTACATGTAGGATCACGTTTTGTTTCTATATGCACTTTATGTTATTCATAATATACTACATGCACATTGCATTTTATTAATTTCTGGTAACTATCGTATATATATATGGTGGCATGTAATGATGTTTAATAACTATCATGTATTGATATCTATTGATTACTTCTGTCGGTGCTGGTACTTCCCATTGGCTATTTTGGTCTTTTAATTATGAATTTTTTAGGTGTAATTTTTTATTACTGATTAATAAAGATATGGATTTTTTAAATTATTTTTGAATAGTTTTTGGTACCTTTTTCTTGATGATATATTGAACAGGAAGTGGGAGCCTGAAGCTGTAGAACCGCCCACAGCCTGAACAGGAAGTGGGAGCCTGAAGCTGTAGAACCGCCCACAGCCTGAACAGGAAGTGGGAGCCTGAAGCTGTAGAACCGCCCACAGCCTGAACAGGAAGTGGGAGGCCGAAGCTGTAGAACCACCCGCAAGTCTGAACAGGAAGTGGGAGCCTGAAGCTGTAGAACCGCCCACAGCCTGAACAGGAAGTGGGAGGCCGAAGCTGTAGAACCACCCGCAAGTCTGAACTTAACTAAAAAAAAACTAATCCCTACCTAGCTGTAGCTTTGGATCATCTGCTTCTCTTCATTTCCAGATACAAAAAAAGGCTTCACTGTGAGTGAATAGTGTGAGAGCCTCTGCGTTTTCAGGATGAGAACCCATGAGCCAAGAGAAGTGGATCTCTGGAGTGGCAGCGGCCGGGGACTGGGAGATATCAGGAAACGCTGTGAAATTTATTTTCATGAACAACCCCTTAAAGTTTCATTTCCAATCACCGGGATGACGGATGTGAGAACCTCGGCGGTTGTCCTGGCTCTACGGACGTGAGAACCTCGGCGGGTGTCACGCATCATGGCTCTACGGACATGAGAACCTCGGCGGTTGTCCTGGCTCTACGGACGTGAGAACCTCGGCAGTGTTCCCGGGGCATGGCTTACGGACGGAGAACCTCGGCGGTTGCCCCGTGTCGTGGCTCTACGGACTTGAGATCCTCGGCGGTTGTCCCGCGTCACGGCTCTACGGACCTGAGAACCTCGGCGGTTGGCCCGTGTCGTGGCTCTACGGACGGGAGAACCTCGGCGGATGTCCCACGTCATGGCTCTACGGAAGGGAGAACCTCGGCGGGTGTCCTGGCTCTACGGACGGGAGAACCTCGGCGGTGTCCCGGGTCATGGCTCTACGGACGGGAGAACCTCGGCGGGTGTCCCGGGTCATGGCTCTACGGACGGGAGAACCTCGGCGGTTGCCCCGTGTCGTGGCTCTACACGGGAGAACCTCGGCGGTTGCCCCGTGTCGTGGCTCTACGGACTGAGAAACCTCGGCGGTTGCCCCGTGTCGTGGCTCTACGGACGGGAGAACCTCGGCGGTTGCCCCGTGTCGTGGCTCTACGGACGGGAGAACCTCGGCGGTTGCCCCGTGTCGTGGCTCTACGGACACGAGAACCTCGGCGGGTGTCACGCATCATGGCTCTACGGACACGAGACCTCGGCGGTTGTCCCGCGTCATGGCTCTACGGACGGGAGAACCTCGGCGGGTGTCCCGGGTCACGGCTCTTCGGCCGGGAGTACCTCGGCTGTTGTCCCGGGTCACGGCTCTACGGACGGGAGAACCTCGGCGGTTGTCCCGAGTCACGGCTCTACGGACACGAGAACCTCGGCGGTTGTCCCGCGTCATGGCTCTACGGACGTGAGAACCTCGGCGGTTGTCCCGGGTCACGGCTCTACGGACGGAGAACCTCGGCGGTTGTCCCGGGTCACGGCTCTACGGACGGGAGAACCTCGGCGGTTGTCCCGGGTCACGGCTCTACGGACGGGAGAACCTCGGCGGTTGTCCCGGGTCACGGCTCTACGGACGGGAGAACCTCGGCGGTTGTCCCGGTCACGGCTCTACGGACGGGAGAACCTCGGCGGTTGTCCCGGGTCACGGCTCTACGGACGGGAGAACCTCGGCGGTTGTCCCGAGTCACGGCTCTACGGACGGGAGAACCTCGGCGGTGTCCCGGGTCACGGCTCTACGGACGGGAGAACCTCGGCGGTTGTCCCGGGTCACGGCTCTACGGACGGGAGAACCTCGGCGGTTGTCCCGGGTCACGGCTCTACGGACGGGAGAACCTCGGCGGGTGTCCCGGGTCATGGCTCTACACCAGAGGTCATCACGTAGCCCTCACCTTTCCGGAGGAGGTCACTATGACCATCATCTTCTGCAGGTTGAAGTCGTCTCTTGCCAGCGTGTCGATGTTGATTTCGTTGCGGATCTGGCTGCGCGGCTTGCGGGCGTCGCAGAACATCTTCCACAGGTGAGCGCTCCAGGACTGCAGCAGGATGAGCTGGGAGGACAAACGCTTGAACACCATTCCCAGGAGCCCATCTGACCAGGAACAGAAACGGGGGAGAGATTATCACAGGAGCAGGTGAGCAGGATGCACACAAAAAACTTAAAATTGGAACAAGATGCCGACTGTGTATGGCGTGGGGAGGGGGAGGGGGGGGGGTCAAACTAATTTCTGCCGAGGGCCACATCATCACTAGAGGTGCCCTCTGAGGGCCTTGGAGGGTGGCGCGGACACAGATGCGCCTCCACCTGTGAGATACTGAACAGACCGGGGTGGAGGTGCGTGCCGGAGCTCCGAATCCAGGATGGTGTCTATTGCTTGTGCTGGCGCCGCTGCCAATGCCAAGTGCTGGCTACAGGCTCTGGACAAAGTGGCGAGCCGGTCTTTCTGTATCCAGACCTCATACATGCTCTGTATCTTGGGGGTCACATAATATAAAGTGTCGGGCCCTAAAGGGGTGCTTCTAGGTAGACAGTCTACATGGAGCTTTCATTATCTTTACTTTCCGGTTATCGGACATGCATGCTGGATTACTGGAAAATTACAGTAAAACATACAGATAATTTCTCCAATAATCTGGCAGATGAGGTTACCTTGTATGGCTGGATCCAGGGTAGCATTAAAAAAAGCAAAAAGAAAGAAGGACAAGCCTTAAAATAGAAACTAGAGCAGAAATCAGACGATATCGACAGAGAGATGTCCCAGCACCCCCAACCCTCCCGCTGTGCCTGCTCATGCCTATACCTGCAGAGACGTCCCAGCACCCCCAACCCTCCCGCTGTGCCCGCTCATGCCTATACCTGCAGAGAGACGTCCCAGCACCCCCAACCCTCCCGCTGTGCCCGCTCATGCCTATACCTGCAGGGACGTCCC
>JAODAL010051027.1:0-26974 GCA_025379985.1 Phyllomedusa bahiana | reverse complement strand
GGTGACGGGGACCCCCCCCCGGGGCTAGTTGGCTTTTGGTGAAATAAGTTTGGTGAGGGTGATGGGACCGCGAGCGGCTAGTTGTGCTTTGGTGTAATAAGCTTCAGTGATCGGGTGATGATGGGACCGCGAGCGGCTAGTTGTGCTTTGGTGTAATAAGCTTCAGTGATCGGGTGATGATGGGACCGCGAGCGGCTAGTTGTGCTTTGGTGTAATAAGCTCTGGTGATCGGGTGATGACAGGACCGCGAGCGGCTAGTTGTGCTTTGGTGTAATAAGCTCCGGTGATCGGGTGATGATGGGACCGCGAGCGGCTAGTTGTGCTTTGGTGTAATAAGCTCCGGTGACCGGGTGATGACAGGACCGCGAGCGGCTAGTTGTGCTTTGGTGTAATAAGCTCCGGTGACCGGGTGATGATGGGACCGCGAGCGGCTAGTTGTGCTTTGGTGTAATAAGCTCCGGTGACCGGGTGATGATGGGACCGCGAGCGGCTAGTTGTGCTTTGGTGTAATAAGCTCCGGTGATCGGGAGCCGCCATGAGTTTAACACAGAGGAAAGAGCTAGAACTTCCCCGTTTTCATTGTTCCGGATATCTCGCAGGACGCCAAGTCTGAGCGCATTAGATCTTCCAGGAGAACCGTCCTCCTCGGCTATAAATATCCCGCTATCTCGTTCTTGGCAGGAGCCTCCGCTCAGCGGATTGTTATTTATAGGGAGGCGAAATCTCAGCAGACCCCAAGACCAAACCTGATGGGAACAGGAGTGATCGGGGTGTATCCGCCATGCTGCTTATGCTGCTTCTTGGGGGCGGCACTCCGGGTACCCAGAACATGGCACCACGGGCGGTCAGATGATCAGAGTAACCCCTTATGTGCTGGGCCTCTCCCTCCTACACTGAGCGCTATTGGTGGACACTAAGGAACCAAGCGAGACCGAATATCCAGTAACGTGTCCTGCACCGGGGGCAGAAAGCCTTACACCGGGTGTTTCCGCGCTGGAGGAACCCTCTGGAAGTCTCAGAGAAGGTCAGGACTTGTTCAAGGGCTTGTGTCTAAATCCCACCATACACTAAGAGCGAAACCAGGGTCAGGCAAGGAACAGTCTCAGCAGTCCGCTCTAGGTGCGCTGGCTCTTGCACTGTGCACACGGTGCACGCTCCGGATGCTCTGTGGAGGTTTTCCTATAAGAAGGAGCAGAAATGTAAGGTGTGACTGGGACATGGAAGCATTGACCAGCGCCTGATCTACCCTGAACACAACCCAGTGTGGAGATCACGGAAAGGGTTTTTATTTCCTGATGTTGTGCCCTGATGTAAGACTATTTAAAGGGGCACTCTCACCACACTGATCAGCTTTAAACCTGTAGGCAAAGGTAAATAAAAACTATTACCAAATACATTGCTGTTCTGATTTTGCTTCTTTTCAGAGTTAGAGAAGCTCTTATCTCCTGCTTGTGGGATGTGACCACAGTAAATGCACAGCTCTGGGCTGCACCCTCCTTAAGTCGGCGCCCCCGTGACCCGGCTCCTGCGGTCGGCACCGTCCATGACCCCTCCGTCACCCGGCTCCTGCGGTCGGCCCCCTCCATGACCCCTCCGTCACCCGGCTCCTCCGGTCGGCACCCTCCATGACCCCTCCGTCACCCGGCTCCTGCGGTCGGCGCCCTCCATAACCCGGCTCCTGCGGTCGGCACCCTCCATGACCCCTCCGTCACCCGGCTCCTGCGGTCGGCGCCCTCCATAACCTGGCTCCTGCGGTCGGCACCCTCCATAACCCCTCCGTCACCCGGCTCCTGTGGTCGGCACCCTCCATGACCCCTCCGTCACCCGGCTCCTGTGGTCGGCACCCTCCATGACCCCTCCGTCACCCGGCCCCTGTGGTCTGCACCCTCCGTCACCCGGCTCCTGGGGTCGGCACCCTCCGTGACCCGGCTCCTGTGGTCGTCACCCTCCGTCACCCGGCTCCTGCGGTCGGCACCGTCCATGACCCCTCCGTCACCCGGCTCCTGTGGTCGGCGCCCTCCGTGACCCCTCCGTCCCCCCGGCTCTGTTCGGCCCCTCCGTGACCCGGTCCTCGGTCGGCGCCCCCAAAACCCGGCTCCTGTTGATGCATGAGAACTCCAGGGGCCGGGGCCCTCGCACTGGGAGCCGCACTCTGCTCCGACTCCCCCCACATCACCCTCTGCTGTTTGTATTGTTGTACGATGTTGTAAAACTCTTCGCCCTTGTCCAAGAAGCGTCGGATGATCAGATGGAGGCGCTGGCTCGGCGCAGGCAGATTCCCACATGAAATATGTTTCCTTGGACGCGAGAGGATAAATCGAGTAAACAGGAAATCAATTAATGAGCTACAATAAATTAACAGCGACCCCGGTGATTGTGCACGAGGTATGGAGGAGGGCGGCGCGGAGCAGCGCAGAGCTCGGGTTGGTGCTGTGCTTGGAGCAGCGCAGAGCTCGGGTTGGTGCTACGCTTGGAGCAGCGCAGAGCTCGGGTTTGGTGCTCGCTTGGGAGCAGCGCCCGAGCTCGGGTTTGGTGCTGTGCTTTGGAGCAGCGCAGAGCTCGGGTTGGTGCTAGCTTAGAGCAGCGCAAGCTCGGGTTTTGGGGCTTGCTTGGAGCAGCGCAGAGCTCGGGTTGGTGCTGTGCTTGGAGCAGCGCAGAGCTCGGGTTGGTGCTGTGCTTGGAGCTGCGCAGAGATCGGGTTGGTGCTACGCTTGGAGCAGCGCAGAGCTCGGGTTGGTGCTGTGCTTGGAACTGTGCAGAGATCGGGTTGGTGCTGTGCTTGGAGCAGCGCAGAGCTGGGTTGGTGCTGCGCTTGGCACTGCGCAGAGCTCGGGTTGGTGCTACGCTTGGAGCAGCGCAGGGGCTCGGGTTGGTATACCTTGGGGCGCGCAGGCTCGGGTTGGTGCTCGCTTGGAGCAGCGCAGAGCTCGGTTGGGCTATGCTTGGAGCAGCGCAGAGCTCGGGTTGGTGCTACGCTTGGAGCTGCGCAGAGCTCGGGTTGGTGCTATGCTTGGAGCTGCGCAGAGCTCGGGTTGGTGCTACGCTTGGAGCAGCGCAGAGCTCGGGTTGGTGCTGCGCTTGGAGCAGCGCAGAGCTCGGGTTGGTGCTACACTTGGAGCTGCGCAGCGCTCGGGTTGGTGCTACGCTTGGAGCAGCGCAGAGCTCGGGTTGGTGCTGTGCTTGGAGCAGCACAGAGCTCGGGTTGGTGCTACGCTTGGAGCAGTGCAGAGCTCGGGTTGGTGCTACGCTTGGAGCAGTGCAGAGCTCGGGTTGGTGCTGTGCTTGGAGCAGCGCAGAGCTCGGGTTGGTGCTGATCTTGGAGCAGCGCAGAGCTCGGGTTGGTGCTGTGCTTGGAGCAGCCCAGAGCTCGGGTGGGTGCTCTGCTTTGAGCAGCGCAGAGCTCGGGATGGTGCTTGGCTTGGAGCAGCGAAGAGCTCGGGTTGGTGCTTTGCTTGGAGCAGTGCAGAGCTCGGGTTGATGCTACGCTTGGAGCAGTGCAGAGCTCGGGTTGGTGCTGAGCTTGAGCAGGGCAGAGCTCGGGGTTTGGGGCTACACTGGAAGCAGCGCAGAGCTCGGGTGGGTGCTAGGCTTGGAGCTGCGCAGAGCTCGGGTTGGTGCTGTGCTTGGAGCAGCACAGAGCTCGGTTTGGGGCACGTTGGAGCAGCGCAGAGCTCGGGTTGGTGCTATGCTTGGAGCAGGGCAGAGCTCGGGTTGGTGCTGTGCTTGGAGCAGCGCAGAGCTCGGGTTGGTGCTGTGCTTGGAGCAGCGCAGAGCTCGGGTTGGTGCTGTGCTTGGAGCAGTGCAGAGCTCGGGTTGATGCTACGCTTGGAGCAGCGCAGAGCTCGGGTTGGTGCTGTGCTTGGAGCAGCGCAGAGCTCGGGTTGGTGCTGCGCTTGGAGCTGGGCAGAGCTCGGGTTGGTGCTACGCTTGGAGCAGTGCAGAGCTCGGGTTGGTGCTGTGCTTGGAGCAGCACAGAGCTCGGGTTGGTGCTATGCTTGGAGCAGTGCAGAGCTCGGGTTGGTGCTGAGCTTAGAGCAGTGCAGAGCTCGGGTTGGTGCTGCGCTTGGAGCAGCGCAGAGCTCGGGTTGGGGGCTGTGCTTGGGGCAGCGCAAAAGCTCGGGTTGGTGCTGCGCTTGGAGCTGCGCAGAGCTCGGGTTGGTGCTATGCTTGGAGCAGCGCAGAGCTCGGGTTGGTGCTCTGCTTGGAGCTGCGCAGAGCTCGGGTTGGCGCTACGCTTGGTGCCGCTCAGAGCTCGGGTTGGTGCTGCGCTTGGAGCAGTGCAGAGCTCGGGTTGGTTCTGCTCTTGGAGCAGTGCAGAGCTCGGGTTGGTACTACGCTTGGAGCAGCGCAGAGCTCGGGTTGGAGCTGCGCTTGGAGCAGCGCAGAGCTCGGGTGGGTGCTACGCTTGGAGCTGCGCAGAGCTCGGGTTGGTGCTGTGCTTGAAGCAGCGCAGAGCTCGGGTTGTTGCTGAGCTTAGAGCAGTGCAGAGCTCGGGTTGGTGCTATGCTTGGGCAGCACAGATCGGGTTGGTGCTGTGCTTGGGAGCGCCAAGCTCGGGTTGGTGCTGTGTTGGGCACGCAAGCTCGGGTTGGTGCTGTGTTGGGCTTTGCGAGCTGGGTTGATGTCCCCTTTGGGGGCAGGAGAGTGGGGTTGGGTGCGTCTTGAGCGCGAGGTCGGGTTGGTGCTGTGTTGGACCCGGCAGAGATCGGGTTGTGCCGTTAGGAAAAATTTTCCCACCGCGGATCCTTGTTGGCAGAAAACAGGGGAAAAGGGAAAAAGAAAGAAAGGCAAAAAAAAGGCAAAACAAGGCCGCGCTCTCGTTCGCTGGCATCACTCGCTCCCTGACTTTGTGCTTTCACTTATTGACTTTCCAAGTCTATCAGAACGAAGTCTTGGCGGCGGCGGCGGGTCCCGCAGGTCTTGCTCCAGATCCATCATGTCACCTCGGGAGGGAGTTTCCCCGCAGCTTCTCGGAGCTGCCAAATGATTTTTTGGAAATGTGAGCAGGTATTTACTTTCCCGAGACTGAGGAGCTGGTAACGCTGTTAGTCAGGGCTGAGGAAATCCATGGACGCTGCTGGAAGGAGATATGGCTGGGATGTGCACCCTGCTGCAGATGAGGAGGACAACAAGGGGTCATGACCACAAAGCAGGTGCCCACTGCCCAATACCAATGCTCAGATAAGCATCAGGTCGGACCCCAAAACAAGCGCCCACTGCCCATTACCTACTCGCAGATGATCAGGTCTGACCCCCACATAACATGCGCTCATTGCCTCCACACAACATCTGACCTAATGACAGAAACCATCTAAACCTCCGCCAGACACCTTTCCCCGGCAGCCCCCCCACAGGCACTTGCTCCTTTCCGATAGTTGTTCCGGGGGGGTGACGAGAGCCTCCTGCCATTGGGAGCAACAAGAGCAAAGTTTTAAATGAGTCTTCCATTGTTTTTTTTGTTTTTGTTTTTTAAAGCCCCTGTTCGGTCTCAGTGTCGCCACTGAACACACCCCTCCCCCCCTCCGTACAGACCACCCTATCTTCCCTTCCCACTGATGATGTCACGTTCACCCTATCTTCCCTTCCCACTGATGATGTCACGTTCACCCTATCTTCCCTTCCCACTGATGATGTCACGTTCATTGGTCACATGACGCTGCAGCCAATCACTGGCCTCAGAGGGTCACAGACATCCCACAGAGGAGATGCTGGGGGCCTTTGGTTTGCTGCACCATGTGACGTCATGGGGGGGGGGGGGGGGGCCCCCAGACCAGTGGCAGCATCGGGAAAGGACTCAAAGGTGAATAAAGCTTTCTTTTTTTTTTTTTTTTTCTATTTTAACCCCTCCCCAGCAGCAGTAGAGTTGGACGACCCCTTTAACAACCGCACGGACCGGCTGCATGGATAAAATCTGGAGCAATGATCAGATCCTCAGATGGTCAAAGTAAAATTGGCCCAAAGTCCCCCCCTTCATTTAATAAATGACTTTTATTCCTACAAATGCGCCCTGAGCAGTGAAAAATTCAATATGTGATAGGACCCCAAAGGGGCCCGTGCTCTCTGACGCCCCCTGCAGCCCTGAGCTGAAGCTGCGGACGGACACTGGGTGAGAGGAGCTTGCTGGGCGACTAATTTGGGCGCCGACCCGTTAAATTTTTAGCTTCAATTTCTGGGAAAATTTTTTTTGATTGGCTCCATTGTGAAAAGGGTGGGAGAGGCGGGGCCCGCGCCAGAGCGGAGGGGCGGCCCCTCAATCTCAGCGAAAAGGACGGCGCCTTTGCACCGCACCAGACGCCACTCACAGCACTAAACAACATGGTTCCCTCTTCAAAAGCACAAAACAGACCCTGCCAAGTTCTACAAAGGAAATTCATTTCTCCATGTCAGAAAGTAACCTCTCCCCCCCCCAGATGTGGGAGGGGCGAGAGTCCCACCCCTGGGTTTGGGGCCACCTATGGGAAACAAAAAGGATAAATAGCAGCGGTGCCCCCCCCCGCTGTGGCCGGAGCCCAGTCGCACTGTGAGCTTGGTTGGTTCGGCAAAACAAGTCATTGCAAAAAGAATGTGTAAAAGAGTGGGGAAGGAAAATTTGGTTAAAGTGGCAGGTTCAGTGCTTTGGCCCTTTACCCAAAGCTCCGCTTGGGGGGAGAGTGGTTTGGACGGTTTGACTTGTTCACCTCAAAGTAGTCAACAACCGATCCCAGGGCTGGGACGATGGGTAGATGAAGGTAAACAACCACCTAGGGCCCCCCTGCTCCCAAGCAGAAAAGGGGGGCGCAAAGGGGCGGATGGGGCTGTTTTTTTTCTTTGGGGTTTTGGGGGGGAATGCTTATTTATGGGGCACCCAAATACCTTCCCAGTCCTAGATGTCTCGGGGCTAACATGTTACCCCAAATTCAAGGTACTTTTTGTGGGGGCACTGGGACCCCGGGGTGCTCCAGAGAGCCCATAAGCCCTGGAAATTTCTGTCAGGAGGAAGCCCTGGTCTTTTATTGGGTTGTCCCTTTGATTTAGAAAAATTGGCTGAAAATTTCCTCATTGTTACGAATGGCAGAAATCCCCGACCCCCGTGGGAAATTGTGTTTGGTAAGCTGTTGCATTAGTTAGGTGGTTAGAGCCCCGTTTGTCCTCTTTGCTTTGTTTTCCCTGAATCAGTCTTGCAGTGTGCTCTATTCCTGATTTCTCTTTGATGGTTTGAGCTGTTTGGGAAGGGCCCGCAGCTGAGGAAATTGTAGGGATCGGAGGGGTTAAAATAGGGCCGGGGTTTTCCAAATTGGGGTTTGTATGCTGAGGGACTTTGGAGGGGTGTTTATAAAGGGTAAGATAAAGCCAGAGGTCGGTTGTGTTAGGGTCAGCATGGTTGAGGGACATCAGTAGGGATATTGTTAGGGGTAGGATAGGGCCAGGGGTCTCATGTGTTTGATCACAGGGTTTAAAGGGATCTAGGGAGATCTCGGGGGAGGATGGGGCCCTTTGGGTTCTTGTTTAGGGTCAGCATTGGGGACAAGTTAGGATATTGTCAAGGGTAGAATAGGGCCAGTTGTCTCTCATGTTAGGGTCAGCATAGCTAAGGGACATCAGTACGGATATTGTCAAGGGTAGGATTGGCCATAGGTCTCTCGGGTTAGGGTCAGCATATGGGGGACTGGGTGGGATATCGGGGTAAAATAGGGCTGGGGTCGCATATGAAGGAAAGTGGGGAACTTGGGGCAGGATGGGCAGGGGGCGGGGTTTAGGTCGTTTGGGGTAGATAAGGGCCCAACAGGGGAAGTTATTTTTTTAGGGTCAGGTTTTTTGTGTTTTTTCTGAATTCTGTTTTACCTTCCCATCCTCCTGTGCCTTGTTTTACCCCCTTTCTTGTTATCCTTTGGGTTTAGCCCTTTACATTTTTTTTTTTTACACTTTCCATTCTTGATGGGCTGTGTTGCTTATTTCTGTTAAAAAGTTTCCATCAGACCCAAATCCACATCGTTTAAAAGTAGAAAAATTCTAAAAAGCATCATGTTATTTCGGGTGGGTGTGCTGGGGGCTTGCGCTGGTCGTGTCGCTTTAGGTCCGTCGTCTCTTGCACGGATCCTTTATGCCGGGTCTCAGGTTTGTGTGTGTGGCCCCAACATTGGGAATGAGTGGTTGTAAATGCTCCCTATGACCGGCCCTATGAGCTCATGTCTGACATGGACGCGGCCCGCGGAGAATTAAGTAGGTGTTGAAAATTAAGCGATTATGTAAGAAGGTTTATTCCGCAGCAACAAACACGGAGTTGTGTCCCGCGCTCCGCAGCCGCCGGACCTTCCCCGACGTGTGACGCCTCTATGTCCTCACAGGGATTCTAGGTTTCTGATGCTCAACACAGAAAACTACATTGTTCTAGGGAAGATGGTGACATTATTAAGGAGCCCCCAATGAGGAGCCGCCGGGGCGGTTAGGTGGTATGGGAAGGGCCCAAAGTGGATCATTATGATAAAAGAAAAAAAGAGAAGCAGAGAGAGGAGGGGGGGGATACTTATTTCCCCGTGTTGAGAAATTACTAAATTTTTAACCCCCAAGAAAATTCCCCACTGGGGGGGCCAATAATCCCTTCATTGGGGGGTCCCCCCAAAAAGGGGAAAATTTCACCCTCACTGGAAGCCCCAATAATCAATCCATTGGGGGCCCCAAGGTCAACCCCATTTGGGGGGGGGGCCCCCCAAAAATACCCTCCACTGGGGGCCCCAAAGGAATTCCCCCTGGTGACCCCCAAAAGTCTTTTCCCCTGGTGGGCCCCAAAGAATCCCCTCCACTGGGGGGCCCCAAAGAATCAACCCCCGTTGGGGGCCCCAAATTTATCCCCCCTGGGGGGCCCCAAGTATCAGTATGGGGGACGAAAATTTCCCAGGGTGGTCCCAAAAATTATCCCCATTTGGGGGGCCCCCAAAAAAATTTATCTCCACTGGGGGGCCCCCAAAAGAATCAACTCCATTTGGGTGGGCCCCCAAAAATATTTCCATTGGCCCCCCAAAAAACATCTCCACGGGGGGGCTCCAAAAATTTACCTCATGGGGGCCCCCAAAAGAATCATCTCCATGGGGGCCCCCAAAGAATCCGCTTCAAGGGGGGCCCAAAAATCAACCCACTGGGGCCCAAGAATCATTTTCCCCTGGGCCCCAAAAATCCGTTTAATGGGGGCCCCAAAAATCAATCCACTGGTGGCTCCAAGAATCATCTCCCAGGGGGCCCCCCAAAGAATATGACGGGGTGGGCCCCAAGAAAAACTTCATTTGGTGGAGCCCCAAGAATCATTACTGGGGGGCCCCAAAATCAATTTCATGGGGGCCCCCAAGAATCACCCAAGGTGGGCCCCAAGAATCATCACCATGGTCCCCCAAGAACTCCCCCAGGGGGCCCCCAAGAATCATCTCCACGGTGGCCCCAATAAGAATTCCTGGGGCCCCCAAAATCACCCCAGGGTTTTGGGCCCAAGAATCGTCCAGGGTGGCCCCAAGAATCAATTACTGGGGGGCTCCAAAATCATCTTACCTTGGGGCCCCAAGAATCATGATGGGGGGGCCCCAAGAACAATTCACTGGGAGCCCCAAAGAATCAATTTCATGTGGCCCCAAGAATCATCCCCCCATTGGTGGGCCCCAAGAATCATCCCCCACGGGTGGCCCCAAGAATTTCCACGGGGGGTTTCCCAAGTCTTTTCCCATGGGGCCCCAAAAAACAGCCCCCAGGGGGGGGCCCCAAAAATATCTCTACGGTGGGCCCCAAAGAAAACCTCCAGGGGGGCCCCCAAGAATCACCCCCCATGGGGGGCCCCAAGAAACCCTGCACTGGTGCCCCAAAGAATCACCTCCATGGTGCCCAAATCTTTTCCCACGGTGGCCTCAAAAATCAATATGGGGGCCCCCAAGAAATCCCACTGGGGGCCCCCAAAACATCTCACTGTGGCCCCAAGAACATTCCATGGGGCCCCAAGAATGAATTTCCTGGGGCCCCAAGAATCATCTCCACTGGGGCCCCAAAGAAACCCCTCCCCTGGGTCCCTCAAGAATCATCTCCCTGGTGGCCCCCAAGAATCATTTTTGGGGCCCCTAAAAAAAACATCTCCATGGTGGCCCCAAGAACCCCCCCCCCACTGGGGGGGGGGGGGGGGCACCAAGAATCATCCCACGGGTGCCCCCAAAAATCATCCCCCGGGGTTTGCCCAAGAACCCTCCCCAAAGGTGCCCCCAAAAACCCTCTCCACTGGTGGCCCCAAAAAATTTTCCCCACGGTCCCCCAAAATCATCTCCATGGGGGCCCCCGTCGACCCCGAGTGGCTTACACACACAGGGCCCGTTTATTGAGGTGGTATTACACTTAGGGGGGGGGCCCCCTGTCGCGCTTCCTTTTTCATTCCCCCATTCTCGGCGGGCCCCCTACAGGCGCACTGCCAACCATAAACCCCGTAATCCCCCAGTTGCCCCCCAAAACAAACCCGATCTTTATTCTTGACAATTCCGCATGAAACCCCTTTGGGCAACTTGTGCAAGTAAAAGATTAATGAGCGCTGACGTCACGCCTAAACCCCAGAACTTTTTTCAAAGCCCCTCATAGGGGACGCTCCCTGTGGGCCCCCCCCTCCAGATTAGGGAGGTCTGCCCTCCGAAAACATTCCAGGCAGGTGTGCAGACCTCTCCCAGTGGGACGGGCCCATCGCTTCTGCCCCAGGAAGGAATCTGTAAACACTTGTTTTTGAACCTCGGGGGGGTATGGGGGGTCCTGCGAGGGGCTCAAACAAAGAAATCCTCAACTTTTACACAAAAAAGGGGGCAAAAGAAAACCCAAAATACAAAAAATCAGGGGGGAGCCTGAACGGACTGGGACCCATCATCCAAAAACCTCCAAAAACAATGCACAATCCAGGGGGGCCTTTTCACCCCCGACGTCCGTCCACATCAATCCTTTTTTGATCAGGGGGAAAGACCCAGCGTAAATGTTGCTGGGCACCGCCCTTCAAAGGGCACAAAACCCTTTATACTGTAATTTTAAAGGCATAGCAGGAACCATTGAAAAATTTTCCACCATTCAGTGTTTGCAGGTTCTGGTCCCGCCTGTAAATGTTTGAGGGTTCTGGTCCGCCTGTAAAGGTTGCGGGGGGTTCGGGTGCGCCTGAAAAATTTTTGCGGGGTTTGGGGCCCCCCTGAAAATTTTTGCAGGTTTTGGTGCCGGCTGTAAAGTTTGCAGGGTTCTGGTCCGGCTGTAAATTTTTTAGGGTTTGGTCCCGTGTAATGATTGCAGGGGTTCGGGGCCCCCTTAAATTTTGCGGGGTTCTGGTGCTCCCTGTAAATGTTTGCACGGGTTCTGGTGCCGCCTTAAAATGATTGAGGGTTTTTGGGGGTGTAAATGTTCCCCCATTCATGATTGAGGGTTCTGGTGGGCCCCCCTGAAAATTTTTTTGCGGGTTTTGGGTGGGAAAAATTTTTTTGCAGGGTTCTGGTCCCCCTGTAAAGGAGGGCAGGGTTTGGTCGCCTGAAATTTTTTGCGGGTTCTGGTCCCCGCCGTAAATGTTTGCAGGGTTTGGTCCCCCGGTTTTAAAAGGTTTGCGGGGTTCGGTGCCCCCTGTAAATAAAATTGCAGGGTTTGGGTCCCGCCTGTAAATGTTTGTGGGGTTCGGGCCCCGCCTAAAAGTTGTGGGTTCTGGTCCCGGGTTTAAAAGGTTTTTGTGGGGTTTGGGGGCCCCCTGAAAATTTTGGGGGGTTTCTGGGTCTGTAATTTTCCCCCATTCGTGTTTCAGGGTTTTTGGTCCCGCCTGAAAATTTTTTGCAGGGTTCTGGTGCCGCCTGTAAAGTTTGCAGGTTCGGGGTCCCCGCCTGTAAAGGTTGCGGGTTTTTCTGGTCCCGCCTGTAAATGTTTGCGGGTTCGGGTCCGCCTGAAAAGTTTTGAGGGTTCTGGTCCCCGGTTTTTAAAAAGGTTTGCAGGTTCTGGTGCCGCCTTAAATGATTGCAGGGTTCGGTGCCGCCTGTAAATTTGTAGGGTTCTGGGCCCCTGTAATTTTTGTGGTTCGGGTGGGCTGAAAAGGTTTGTGGGTTCTGGTGCCGCCTGAAAAGGGTTTGCGGGGTTTTGGGCCCGCCTGAAAATGATTGTAGGGTTTTTGGGGCCGGCTGTAAAGGTTTGCGGGGTTCGGTCCCGCCGTAAAGTTGAAGGGTTTGGTGCCGCCTTTAAAGTTTGCAGGTTTTGGGCCCCCTAAATTTTCGGGGTTCTGGTGCCACCTTAAATGTTTGTGGGTTTCTGGTCCCCGCCTGTAAATGTTTAGGGTTCTGGTGCCCCTGAAAAAATGTTTCAGGGTTTGGTGCCGCCTGAAAAAATTTTGCAGGGTTCTTTCCGCCTGAAAAATGATTGCAGGGTTTGGTGCCCCCTGTAAATGATTGCGGGGTTTGGTGGGCTGTAAATGTTTGCAGGGTTCTGGCCCCCTGTAAATGATTGCAGGGTTTGGGCCTGAAAATGATTGCAGGGTTTTTTGGCCCGCCTGAAAAATTTTTGTGGGTTCGGTGCCGCTGTAAAGGTTTTTTGGGGGTTTCTGGTGCCGCCGAAAAAGGTTTGTGGGTTTGGGCCGCCTGAAAAAGATTGCGGGTTTGGTCCCGGGCTTAAAAAGGTTGCAGGGTTCGGGGCCCGCCAAAATTTTGCAGGTTTTTGGGTCCCGCCGAAAAAGTTTGCAGGGTTCTGGTGCCGTCTGTAAAGGATTGCAGGGTTCTGGTGCCGCCTGTAAATTATTGCAGGGTTCTGGTGCCGGCTGTAAAGGTTTGCAGGGTTCTGGTGCCGGCTGTAAAGGTTTGCACGGGTTTGGTCCGCCCTTTAAAGATTGCAGGGTTCGGTACGCCTTAAATGTTTGCGGGTTCGGGTGGGTTGTAAATGTTTCGGGTTTTTGGGTGCCGCCTGAAAAGGGTTTGAGGGTTCTGGTGCCCCCTAAAAAGGGTTTTGCGGGGTTTGGTGGCCGCCCAAAAGGGTTTTGCGGGGTTTGGTGCCTTAAAAGGGTTTGCGGGTTTGGTGCCGTCTGTAAATGATTGCAGGGTTCTGGTGCCGGCTGTAAATGATTGCAGGGTTCTGGTGCCGCCTGTAAATGATTGCAGGGTTCTGGTGCCGCCTGTAAAGGTTTGCAGGGTTCTGGTGCCGCCTGTAAATGTTTGCAGGGTTCTGGTGCCGCCTGTAAATGATTGCAGGGTTCTGGTGCTGCCTGTAACATTCAGTGTTTGGGAATTTGATTCACGCAGCCGCAATGTTTCGGTCCACACCAGAACCTTTGCAAGGACGTGGACTGAAACTCTGTGCATCAAGCCACCTGCATCCAGACTGGGGTTCACTTTCTTATTTCTGTGTACACGGCTTCAGTCCCACATGATCCAGATAATTTGGGCCATTAAGGGTTCGCATTTTCTGGAGGTGCCGGTCACCTTTATGCAGGTCGTGTTCAGTTCTGTTTCATCCGTCCAGTGCGTCCCTCATGTGTCGCTCTTTAATCTACAGGATTTCCCCCAAAACAACAGAATGAAATTCCCATAAAATATGAAATGTAAAGCCTGAGCGGCTGTAGGAGGTCAGGGCGGCTGGAGGAGGTCAGGGCGGCTGGAGGAGGTCAGGGTGCCCGGAGGAGGTGAGGGTGGCCTGAGGAGGTGAGGGCGCCCAGAGGAGGTGAGGACGCCGGAGGAGGTCGGGGCGCCCAGAGGGGGTCGGGGCACCTGGAGGAGGTCAGGGTGGTTGCAGGGGGTCAGGGCGGCTGGAGGAGGTCAGGGCGCCCGGAGGAGGTGACGGTGGCGAGAGGAGGTGAGGGTGCCCAGAGGAGGTGAGGACGCCCGGAGGAGATCGGGGCACCCAGAGGGGGTCAGGGCGGCTGGAGGGGGTCCGGGAGGTCGCAGGGGGTCAGGGTGGCTGGAGGGGGTCAGCGCGGCTGGAGGAGGTCGGGGCAGCTGGAGGAGGTCGGGGCGGCGTGAGGAGGTGCGGGCGGCTTCAGGAGGTGCGGGCGGCTGGAGGTGAAGGCGGCTGGAGGTGAGGGCGGCTGGAGGAGGTGAGGGCGGCTGGAGGTGAAGGCGGCTCGAGGTGAAGGCGGCTGGAGGAGGTCAGGGCGGTTGGAGGAGGTGAGGGCGGCTGGAGGAGGTGAGGGCGGCTGGAGGAGGTGAGGGCGGCTGGAGGTGAAGGCGGCTGGAGGTGAGGGCGGCTGGAGGAGGTGAGGGCGGCTGGAGGAGGTGAGGGCGGCTGGAGGAGGTGAGGGCGGCTGGAGGAGGTGAGGGCGGCTGGAGGAGGTGAAGGCGGCTGGAGGTGATGGCGGCTGGAGGTGAGGGCGGCTGGAGGAGGTGAGGGCGGCTGGAGGTGAAGGCGGCTGGAGGTGAGGGCGGCTGGAGGAGGTGAGGGCGGTTGAAGGAGGTGAGGGCGGCTGGAGGAGGTGAGGGCGGCTGGAGGAGGTGAGGGCGGCTGGAGGAGGTGAGGGCGGCTTGAGGAGGTGATGGCTGCTGGAGGCCGTTAGGGCGGCTGGAGGCGGTGAGGGCACCCTGAGGTTGCAGCAACACAAGGTTGTGGATGTGAGACATATTCTCCTGTCTGCGGAGGGTGACTACTACCTGACTCACGTCGGTGCTGCACCTGTTTGGGAGGAATGTGCCAGCACACAGGCCACCCCTCACCCCGGACAGACCTGGCTCATATCAGCCACTTGCTGGAATGTTCACCTGTCTTGCTGGGACGGCTGTGCACCTCCACTGTGAGCGGGCGGCTCCGGCGTGTCGGGGCGTGCTCCTGCCCAGCATCATGGAGGCATGTGCCGAGCTGCATGATATTGTGAATTGTGTTCCCTAGGGCGATGTCGCAGCATTTTCAATGAAGAATGTGGTTGTGTTAATAGCAGGCAGCAGGCCAGTCGTGTGCGGCTTGCACTGTGTGGGAAGGTGTGTGCCCCCGGGCGGCTCCGCTCTGCACCTGCTTGTTGTGATCCTTGTTCCTACCTGTCTATTGTGCAATGCTGAGACTCCTCTCACTTCAGACAATGGAGGACATTGATAATCATCTTTCTGAAGAATTCTCCATTGTTGAGACAAGATTGGGATTAACCATTGCATCACCCTATGAATTCCTCCAGAGGAGCGTGGCTGCTGCCCTGTGCAGGTGGCTCTGCAGGGTGACGGCCGCAGGTGGGTGCAATCTAGCAGCAGTGCCACAAGAAAGGACCGGGCAGGTAGTCGGCACCGTCCACTCCTCTGCTCACCGTCTACATTGTGCCCATTCATCAGACTCAAACCGAGCGCTCAGTGGTGTCACAGCCAGGTACCCGGTGCCGACCTCGCTGGCTAGTACTCTGCATATCCTATTACCATCCCATACTTATGGGGACCCCACAGTCCTTGTATCGAGTTCCTCCAGGCACCGTGCTATCCGGCTTTTTATGATTTAGCTTTTTAATTCACATTTCACCACCAGGATTGAGGTCTCGCTTCCAGCCTCCACTCTGTACTTCTTTTATCATTGATACATTTATGAAGTCAATGCCAGGCTGCAGCGGACAAGCCTTCCCCACCAGTATTCTGAATAATGGTGCCCATTCTCCAGTCTACCGGTGAGGTTGTGAAAGTCAAATGCCTGGATGTGGCTGAGAGCTTCCACCAGAATCTCAGTATATGGTGCACATTTCTCCAGTCAACCGATGAGGATGTGAAGTTTACAAAAAAACTGGAGGATGTGGCTTGAGAGCCTTTCCCACCGTATTCTGTTTATAGGTGCACATTCTCCAGTTACAGATCACGTTGTGAGTCAAATGCCGGTGGCGGTCAAGTCTTCCCCACAGTATCTCCTGTATATGGGTAATGGTTCTCCAGGCCCTTAAGATGAGGTTGTGAAGCAATGCCAGGTGCAGCGGAAAGTCTTCCACCGTATTCTGTATATGGTGATGTTTTCAGTTCCTACGGATGAGGTTGTGAAGTCAATGCCAGCTGCGGCTGACGAGCTTCCCCCACAGCATTTTGTATATGGAGCACATTCTCAGTCTACGTTGAGGTGTGAAGTCAATGCAGGATGTGGCTGACGAGCTTTCCCCCCCAGTATCTCTGTATATGGTGCCCATTTCAGTATTACGTTCACGATGTGACGTCAAGCAGGCTTCAGCGGACAAGTCTTCCCACCAGTATTCTGTATCTGGTCATTTTCTCCAGCCCTACCGTGAGGTTGTGAAGAATGCCAGGCTGCAGGGAAAGTCTCCCACCAGCAATTCCTGGTATATGGAGCCATTTCCAGTCTACCGATGAGGTTGTGAATGTCAATGCCAGGCTGGGTGACGAGCCTTCCCACAGTATCTCCTGTATATGGTGACGTTCTCCAGTAAAACCTGAGGTTGTGAAGTCAAGCCAGGGCGCGGGACAACCTTCCCCCCCAGTATCCCCCTGATTGGGCACATTTCCAGTCCTACCGATGAGTTGTGAAGTAATGCCAGGCTGCAGCTGAAAAGTCTTCCCACCAGCATCCTGTGTAGGGTTTCACATTCTCCAGGTACCCTACCGTTGATTGTGAAGTCAATGCCAAGGCTGTGGACGAGCCTTCCCCCAGTACCTCCTCTATATGGTGCATGTTCTCCAGTCCTACCGATGAGGTTGTGAAGTCAATGCCAGGTGGTTTGCGAAGCCTTCCCCACCAGTATCTCCTGTATATGGGCACTTCTCCATTATTTACCGATTAGGTTGTGAAGTCAATGCCAGGCTTGGGGCTGACGAGCCTTCCCCACCAGTATCCCCTGTATATGGGCACATTCTCCAGTCTACCGATCACGTTGTGAAGTCAATGCCAGGATGTGGCTGACGAGCCTGCCCACCAGTTTTCCGGGTTTTATGGTGCCATTCTCCAGTATTACCGATGGGTTGTGAAGTCAATGCCAGGCTGCGGGGTCAAGCCTTCCCCCACCAGCATCTCCTGTATATGTGCACTTCTAGTCCTACCGATGAGGTTGTGAAGTCAATGCCAGGCTGCAGCGGACAAGTCTTCCCCACCAGTATCTCCTGTATATGGTGCACATTCTCCAGTAGTACCGAAGAGGTTGTGAAGTCAATGCACAAGCCTTCCCCACCAGATCCCTGATAGGTCATTCCCATCCTACCGATGGGGTTTTGAAGTCAATGCCAGTGCCGACAAGTTTTCCCCCCACCAAAATCTCCGAATATGGGGACATTCCCCGGGGCCTCCGATGAGGTTGTAGCCCAACCCCAGGGGCCTGACAGCCTTCCCCACCAGTATCTCCTGTAATATGGGCACATTCTCCAGCCCTTTACCGATGAGGTTGTGAAGTCAATCCCAGCTGGGCTGACGAGCCTTCCCCACCAGTATCTCCTGTATATGGTGCACATTCTCCAGTATTACCGATGAGGTTGTGAAGTCAATGCCATGCTGACGACCTTCCCCACAGTATCTCCTGTATATGGAGCAGTTCTCCAGTCCTACCGATAGTGTGAAGTCAATGCCTGGTTGTGGCTGACAAGCCTTCCCCACCAGTATCTCCTGTATATGGTGCACATTCTCCAGTATTACCGATGAGGTTGTGAAGTCAATGCCAGGCTGCAGCGGCAAGCCTTCCCCACCAGTAATCCCTGTAAAATGGTGCACATTCTCCAGTAAAACAAATGAGGTTTGTAAGTCCAATGCCAGGCTGACGAGCCTTCCCCCCCAGTATCTCCGTTATGGAGCACTTTTCTCCAGTTCACCGATGAGGTTGTAAAGTCAATGCCAGGAGTGGCTGACACCCTTTCCCCCACATATTCCTGTATATTGCACATTCCCCGGGATTACCGATGAGATTGGAATCAATGCACTACGACCCCTTCCCCCACCATATCTCTGTTAGGGAGCACGTTTCCCCAGTCCTACTGATGAGGTTGTGAAGTCAATCCCAGGATGTGGCTGACGACCTTTTCCCCACCTTTTACTCCTGTAATGGTGCACATTCTCCAGTATTAACCGAGGGTTGTGAAGTAAATGCCAGGTGCAGCGGGCAAGCCTTCCCCCCCCAGTACCCCGTATAGGGCACTTCTCCAGCCTCCCGATGAGGTTTTTGAAGTCAATGCCGGGCTGCAGCAAAAAGCCTTCCCCCCAGACTCCTTATATGGAGCACGTTCTCCACCCACCGAGAGGTTTGAATCAATCCCAGGATGGGCTGACACCCCTTCCCCACCAGTATCTCCTGTATATGGAGCACGTTCTCCAGCCCCTCCCCGAGAGTTGTGTAGTCAATGCCAGGATGGGGCGACGACCTTTTCCCCACCGTATCCCCTGTATTGTGACATTCTCCGTTTTCCCAATGGGGTTGTGAAGTCAATGCCAGGCGTGGCTGACGACCCCTTCCCCACCAGCATCCCTGTATAGGGTGCACTTTTCCCGCCCCTACCGTGGGGTTTTGTGAAGTCAATGCCAGGCTGCAGCGGACAAGCCTTCCCCACCAGTATCTCCTGTATATGGTGCACATTCTCCAGTCCTACCGATGAGGTTGTGAAGTCAATGCCAGGCTGCAGCGGACAAGACTTCCCCACCAGTATCTCCTGTATATGGTGCACATTCTCCAGTCCTACCGATGAGGTTGTGAAGTCAATGCGAGGATGTGGCTGACGAGCCTTCCCCACCAGTATCTCCTGTATATGGTGCACATTCTCCAGTCCTACCGATCACGTTGTGTAGACAATGCCAGGGTGCAGCTGACAAGTCTTCCCCACCAGTATCTTTTGTATATGGTGCATGTTCTCCAGTCCTACCAATGAGGTTGTGAAGTCAATGCCAGGCTACAGCGGACAAGTCTATCCCACCAGTATCTTCTGTATATGGTGCATGTTCTCCAGTCCTACCGATGAGGTTGTGAAGTCAATCCCAGGCTGCAGCGGAACAAGCCTTCCCCACCAGTATCTCCTGTATATGGAGTACATTCTCCAGTCCTACCGATGAGGTTGTGAAGTCAATGCCAGGATGTGGCTGACGAGCCTTCCCCACCAGTATCTCCTGTATATGGTGCACATTCTCCAGTATTACCGATGAGGTTGTGAAGTCAATGCCAGGCTGACGAGCCTTCCCCACCAGTATCTCCTGTATATGGAGCACGTTCTCCAGTCCTACCGATGAGGTTGTGAAGTCAATGCCAGGATGTGGCTGACGAGCCTTCCCCACCAGTATCTCCTGTATATGGTGCACATTCTCCAGTATTACCGATGAGGTTGTGAAGTCAATGCCAGGCTGACGAGCCTTCCCCACCAGTATCTCCTGTATATGGTGCACGTTCTCCAGTCCTACCGATGAGGTTGTGAAGTCAATGCCAGGCTGTGGCTGACGAGCCTTCCCCACCAGTATCTCCTGTATATGGTGCACGTTCTCCAGTCCTACCGATGAGGTTGTGAAGTCAATGCCAGGCTGCAGCGGACAAGCCTTCCCCACCAGTATCTCCTGTATATGGTGCACCTTCTCCAGTCCTACCGATGAGGTTGTGAAGTCAATGCCAGGCTGCAGCGGACAAGTCTTCCCCACCAGTATCTCCTGTATATGGTGCACATTCTCCAGTCCTACCGATGAGGTTGTGAAGTCAATGCCAGGCTGTGGCTGACGAGCCTTCCCCACCAGTAACTCCTCTATATGGAGCAAGTTCTCCAGTCATACCGATGAGGTTGTGAAGTCAATGCCAGGCTGTGGCTGACGAGCCTTCCCCACCAGTATCTCCTGTATATGGAGCACGTTCTCCAGTATTACCGATGAGGTTGTGAAGTCAATGCCAGGCTGTGGCTGACGAGCCTTCCCCACCAGTATCTCCTGTATATGGAGCACATTCTCCAGTCCTACCGATCACGTTGTGAAGTCAATGCCAGGATGTGGCTGACGAGCCTGCCCCACCAGTATCTCCTGTATATGGTGCACATTCTCCAGTCCTACCGATCACGTTGTGAAGTCAATGCCAGGCTGCAGCGGACAAGCCTTCCCCACCAGTATCTCCTGTATATGGAGCACATTCTCCATCCTACCAGACACGTTGTGAAGTCAATGCCAGGATGTGGCTGACTAGCCTTCCCCCCCAGTATCTCCTGTATTCGGTGCAGATTCTCCAGTCCTACCGATCACGTTGTGAAGTCAATGCCAGGCTGCAGCGGACAAGTCTTCCCCACCAGTATCTTTTGTATATGGTGCATGTTCTCCAGTCCTACCGATAAGGTTGTGAAGTCAATGCCAGGCTACAGCGGACAAGTCTTCCCCACCAGTATCTTCTGTATATGGTGCATGTTCTCCAGTCCTACCGATGAGGTTGTGAAGTCAATGCCAGGCTGCAGCGGACAAGCCTTCCCCACCAGTATCTCCTGTATATGGAGTACATTCTCCAGTCCTACCGATGAGGTTGTGAAGTCAATGCCAGGATGTGGCTGACGAGCCTTCCCCACCAGTATCTCCTGTATATGGTGCACGTTCTCCAGTCCTACCGATGAGGTTGTGAAGTCAATGCCAGGATGTGGCTGACGAGCCTTCCCCACCAGTATCTCCTGTATATGGTGCACATTCTCCAGTATTACCAATGAGGTTGTGAAGTCAAATCCCAGCTGACGAGCCTTCCCCACCAGAAACTCCTGTATATGGGGGCACGTTCTCCAGTCCTACCGATGGGGTTTTGTAAAGTCAATGCCAGGCTGTGGCTGACGACCCTTTCCCCACCAGAAATCTCCTGTAATGGTGCACATTCTCCAGTCCTACCGATGAGGTTGTGAAGTCAATGCCAGGCTGTGCTAACAGCCTTCCCACCAGTTACCTCCTCTATATGGTGCATGTTCTCCAGTCCTACCGATGAGGTTGTGAAGTCAATGCCAGGCTGTGGCTGACGAGCCTTCCCCACCAGTATCTCCTGTATATGGTGCACGTTCTCCAGTATTACCGATGAGGTTGTGAAGTCAATGCCAGGCTTTGGCTGACGAGCCTTCCCCACCAGTACTCCTTATATGTGCATGTTCTCCAGTCCTATTGATGAGGTTGTGAAGTCAATGCCAGGCTGTGGCTGACGAGCCTTCCCCACCAGTATCTCCTGTATATGGAGCACGTTCTCCAGTCCTATTGATGAGGTTGTGAAGTCCATGGGATGAGCTGATGCAGGACCCCGTTACCCCGCGAGCAGGTGGACACTGAGCTCAGGTATTTTACTTCTCTGCAGAAATGCCAAGAAAACCTCATTGTGGTTTCAGGAATCAGGAGCCGCATCTTCGCCCCAGAGAAGCAGAACCTGGAACCCCCCGGAGCCTTCAAGGCACTGATGACTGAATAGCGGCCCCGTCTGGCGCTGAGCAGTTACTGACAGGCTAACCCTCTCCGGCCATTATACTGCCAACAAAAATACGGAGATTAATGGCAAATAAAAATGTTTTCTGGAACAATCCCCCCCGGCGGACGCCTGGTGCCTGACGCCGGACGTTTGTCTTCTGGGCTCTTTCTCACAGAGATTCAAGGATTTTATTTTTATAATATAATTGTGTCCAAAATGAAGACTATGGAGCTCAGAGGCCGGAGGTGCAGCAGGCGCACAATCGGGGGGCACCATCGAGCGGGCACCATCAGGAGGAGCACCATCTGGGGGTTCCATCGGGGGAGCACCATCGGGAGGAGCACCATCGGGGGGTTCCATCGGGGGGAGCACCATCTGGAGGAGCACCATCGGGGGGTTCCATCGGGGGAGCACCATTGGGAGGAGCACCATCGGGGGGTTCCATCGGGGGAGCACCATCGGGAGGAGCACCATCGGGGAGTCCCATCGGGGGAGCACCATCGGGAGGAGCACCATCGGGGGGTTCCATCGGGGGCGCACCATCGGGCGGAGCACCCTCGGGGAGTCCCATCGGGGGGCACCATCGGGAGGAGCGCCATGGGGGGGGGCGCTATCCGGGGCGTTGTCCATGGGAGCTGTTGTCTTACCTTACGATCAGTGAATGTAATTACCTTCACTGCCAGTGAAGCCGTGATCCTGAAGACTTGTACACGACCTGTTCACACCAGGGATGTGGCTTCCATCCATTACCGAAATCATGAGGTTTCTCCAGATCCGTCGTAGGACGGACACCAACAGTGTGAACAGCGCCTGTAGGCACACTCCCCACCCAGAGCCATTGTGTACGAATCCCTTCATGAGCCTTCACACCAGGTCCAAGATTCTCCTCTTTACAGGACACATTAAAGGGGTTGTCTCACTACAAAGAGTAGCTTTCAACATGTAGAGAACGTTAAATGAAGACTTTTTCCAAATACATTGCTTTGTTTATTTTGCTTTGTTGAGGAAATCAGATGGATTTTTATCTGCTCTGAGTGCACACAGGTTTCTCTGGTTACCGTCCAGCTCTCCCCTGCTCTCTGCTCTTTGTCTTATCTGAGAGCAGGGAGTGACTGCACCACAGGTCGGCACACGGGACGCCGGCAGCTTGAGAACAGAGCGTGTCATCTCTAACAAATGAAAGAGACTGATTACTTGTTTATTTTGAGCTCTGAAGCCTCTGCTCTATAGATAAGATCTCCTGCTCTCATATTAGTGCAATTGGAAAAGCAGTGAATACTGAGCTCACATGCTAATCACTGCTATAGAACCATCCACAGTCTAACCAAGAAGAGACAGGAAGCATGAATCTGAAGCTCTCTGCTCTATAGATAAGATTTCCACTCTCATGTCAGTGCAATAAGAAAAGCTGTGAAAACGGGAGCTGATATGCTAATCACTGCTACAGAACCCCCACAGCCTAACCAAAAAGATGCAAAAACCATGAATCTGAAGCTCTCTGCTTTATAGATAAGATCTCCTGCTCTCATATTAGTTCAATTTGAAAAGCTGTGAATATGGAGCTCATAGGCTTATCACTGCTATAGAACCACCCACAGCCTAACCAAGAAGAGACAAAAAGCATGAACCTGAAGCTCTCTGCTCTATAGATAAGATCTCCTTCTCTCATAGCAGTGCAATAAGAAAACCTGTGAATACAGAGCTGATATGCTAATCACTGCTATAGAACCACCCAAAACCTAACCAAGAAGAGACAAAAAGCATGAATCTGAAGCTCTCTACTCTATAGATAAGATCTCCTGCTCTCATATCATTGCAATAAGAAAACCTGTGAATATGGAGCGGATATGCTAATCACTGCTATAGAAGTACCCACAACCTAACCAGGAAGAGACAAGAAGAATGAATCGAAAACTGTCTGTGGCTCTGTGAAACTACATGGTGAGACAACCCCTTTACAGATTTGACTCACAAGCTCTTCCCACACACCCTATTAGTATCAGTAATATGGCTCCTATCGTCTGGGTCCATGATGATCTGATCAGCTTGGAGCTTCGGTTCATTCTGTTCGCCCATAGCCGGGCTCAGACGCCACCACTCAATATGGTGAAACAGGAACAATTCCATTCACTTTGGGCGACACGTATGATTTTTGTGATGAGTCTTCTAATCCCTCCTCTTGTAATTACTTTTACCGGGACGGTGCTAAAATGTTTTTAATGGTTTTTGCTCTTCTAAAAACGAACCTGGGTGTAGAAGGAGTGAAGCTTTTACAGCAGGGTCCGGCCGTAAGACCTCCTGGTGTTTCCAGGTTGATGACGGAGTTTCCCGTTGTTGCCATCAAATGTGGTTATTGCCATCACCTTGCAGCTCATGATTTCTACTCACAGGGTTGCAATAATCTTTCTGGGCAGAGATTTCACTTTTTCTTTCGTAATGAATTTTTCCGGAAAGATTTTGAGCACATTTTTTAACAAATCCACTTGTTGATCATAAATTTCTTCTACACCACAATTTTTTCGCAGCTGCCGAAACTGCCCAAAATGAATATTCCGCACCCAGTTTCTATCAAACTGATATTCAAATCCGTTTATTTTAAAGAGGTTTTTGAGCAAATTTTTGAATCTTGCACAAAAAAGCAAAAGTTTATGAAAATAATTTCTTGTGAATTCACAGAGTGAACTGTGTGCCCCATGTATGACCATGTAAAAAGTGGAGAAACTCTCTGGCCCTTTCTTCAGGGTCAGAACATAAAAGAATAAGGTCGTCAATAAACCTTTTAAAATATTTTATAAAAAAATGGGTTGGAGTTAATATGAATGATCTAAAAAATGTCCATGAAAAGGTTGGCATAGGAGGGGGTCACACAGGTTCCCATCGCCGTGCCAACTAATTGGTGGAAGTGAATGTGTCCGTACTAGAAATAATTATGATGTCATAGGAGACTCAGATCTTCCCAAAAAATTTTTTAAAAGAATCAGGGAGAGAAAAATTTAGATCTATAATTTTTTAACCGCCTCTAAACCAATGTTATGCTTAATATTGAGATAGAGGGAGGTGACGTCCAATGAAAGGAATAAATATGGATTTTCCCAATTTAAATCAACAAGATCTCTCAAAACGGAACCAAATCTTTCAAAAAGCTCCTGGTTATTGGGGGTCGTCAAGTGATTGTTCCATTTTCAGCCTCATTAGATGTTCGTTGGCCGATCCTATGTGCGTCATGTATTACAATAAGTGGTCACTTGGATGTGATTGTCAGGTTGGGCACAGACCGGCCTCACCGGGATACAGGCAGAGGGGTCCTTGGTTTGCTCCCTCTAATGTCCCTTATCTTGTGTTCTCTGGTTTGGTAGAAATGGTTTCAAGTTCGGAAAAGAGAAAAAAAAAAAAAAAAAAAAAAACCACGTTTTCTTTACCAAAGATCCATGTATTACGAAGAATATGCCACATCTTAATCTGATGCTCCTTCCCTTAAAGGGGTTCTAACACCATGCTGGTTTTACAGATTCACAGGCAGCTTCAGACTCACACTGCTTGGTCAAGCTGTGGGAGGTTCTGTAGCAGTGATCAGCATATTGAGCTCCTCTATAACTAGCTGATCATTATGTCACTGAAAACAGAGCTATCATGAGTTAAAGCAATTGCTTGAAAGGTAATTGAATCTTGTTAGATATAAAGACTCTTTCCGACCACGGTGACGTCACTCCTTGCTCTCTGTCTAATCAGGAAGGGAGATATGGATGGTGTCCAGAGAAAGCTGTGTGCACTCAGAGTAGATAAAGTCTCTCTGATCTCCACGGTAATATCAATAGAGCAAGGTCTTCATTTACCTTATCCCAGATTGTAGTGAGGAAATCCCTTTAAGGTCGGAGTCGGGAAGGAATGTTTCCCCTATAATGAGGACAATTGGCTTCTACCTCTTTGGGGTTTTTGCTTCCTCTGGATCAACACTGCAGCACAATAGGCTGAACTGGATGTCGTCCGTCTTTTTCAGTCTTACAATCTATGTAACTCTCAGGACACCATCCCTCTTGGTCTCCCTGTTTCTCCTCGGGGCCCCTCAGTGGCTGCAGATGTTGTCCTTGGGGCCACACAAGGAGTGCAGGGAGGCACCGTCCTCCATTCCCCCATCCTGTGCGTCCGTCAGCGGCTTCCCTGCTGTTTTTAGTCTCTGCAGACCCTGAAGGATGAGTCACTTATGACTGGGAGGATGACGCCTGGGGCTCGGCCAACGCTGACAGGTGAATCCATCCGAAAAGTTTGCGCAGCTCCTCCGCCTCTCGCTGTGCGGTTTGGGGGTCCCAGACACCTGTTCCAGAACATCAATCCCAGACAAATAATAACCCTGTGCGCTGCATTGCTGTGGAGGTGCAGGCCGAGGCAGGACGGGAGCCGGCGCTTACCTGCACCAAGAGCACACGGAGCACATCCACCGGCCTGGCGATAAAACACATTCCTCAGATTCTCTGAAATTCATAACCTGCTGACACAAAGGAGCAGACCCTCAGCAGGGATCAGCAGGGGTGTATGAGCCTATCAGGGGTGTATGATCCTATGAGGGGTGTATGGGCCTATGAGGGGTGTATGAGCCTATGAGGGGTGTATGAGCCTATGAGGGGTGTATGAGCCTATGAGGGGTGTATGTGCCTATGAGGGGTGTATGAGCCTATGAGGGGTGTATGTGCCTAAGAGGGGTGTATGAGCCTATGAGGGGTGTTTTTGCCTAAAGGGGGGTTTTGGCCTATGAGGGGTGTTGACCTATGAGGGGTTAGTCCTATGGGGGTGTATACCTATGAGGGGTGTATGTGCCTATGAGGGGTGTATGAGCCTATGAGGGGTGTATGTGCCTATCAGGGGTGTATGAGCCTATGAGGGGTGTATGTGCCTATCAGGGGTGTATGTGCCTATCAGGGGTGTATGTCCATCAGGGGGGGTAGTCCTTTTAGGGGTGTATGAGCCTATCAGGGGGGTTTTATCCTATTTTAGGAATCAGGGGGGATTTGCCTTCAGGGTGTAACCCATCAGGGGGGTATGATCCCATGGGGAAAAGGGGGATGGGCCAATCAAGGGTGTATGAGCCTATCAGGGGTGAGACCTATGAAGAATCAGGGTGTATGACCATGAGGATGATACCTATGGAGAATCGGGGTTATGACCTATGAGGGGTGATGACCCTTTAGAGAATCAGGGGTAAAGGGCCCCGAGGAGTGTATGAACCTAGAGAAATCGGGTGTAGAGCCAATAGGGGTTTTATGAGCCTATGAGGGTGTATGGCCTATAAGAAACAGGGGTTTTATGAGCCATCAGGGGGTATTAGCCATAGACGAACAGGTCAATGCTTTACTTCAAATTAAAAGGTTGACCAGAAATCATTCTTCACTCAGTTGTCCCTAATTTACTACAGTTTATACAGGAAGACACGATCGCCTGACGAATGAAGGACAAGAGAGTGAATGTTCATATACACCAGTCACGGAGGCCGGGATATTCAGCTTTTGGTAGAAATTTTTAGAATGAACATAAAATTTCTTGAATATTTTGTAACTGCCCTAAATGCCCCGTCTCTCCCCTGTAGAGGCAGTAAATGCCCCCCTCCCCTGTAGAGGCGTAAATCCCCTCTCCCCTGAAAAGGCATAAAAAGCCCCCTCTTCCCCTTGATGCAGTAAATGCCCCGTCTCTCCCCCTGTAGATCATAAATGCCCCTCCTCCCCTTGT
>JAODAL010051026.1:0-26975 GCA_025379985.1 Phyllomedusa bahiana | reverse complement strand
TCCCTCTGCCCTCGCAGTAAAGACCCTGCCCCTTCTGTCTGACATAGTGTTTGTTCAAAAATTTACAGACTCTGTTTAATGAAGATATCTGTATATGATAAATACACACCCTGTATTTGACTCCAAATGAACCCACTAACAAGTTTGGGTAACCGTTGGATATAAATTGTGCTCCACAAATGGCCAGGAAAAATTTACTTGTATGTGCCATTTAAAAAACACTGCGTATTTTACTGAATATAAAAGCACAAATAGGCTTAATTAACCTTCGGATATGAATTATGCTACAGGAAAAATTTCTTCTTTGGCGGTGAAAAAGTATGTTTATTTTAATTAATACAACTGCAGAAAAATACTTAGTTAACCCTTGGATGTAAATTGCGCTACAGAAATCACCAGGAAAAAATTAACTAGTATGTGGCGTGTTAAAACGCCTTTTCTTTTACTGACTACAAAAGCAGAAACATGCTTTATTAACCTTCGGATATGAATTATGCTACAGCAATTTCTTCTTTGGCGGTGAAAAGCACCATTTCTTTTAGTCACTACAATAGCACAAACATGCTTAATTAAACCTTGGATATAAATTGCGCAAAAGAAATGAGGTGCCAAAAATTAACTGGTATGTGGTTTGTAAAAATACTGTTTCTTTTACTGACTACAACAGCACTCCGGTTTCTCTTGTTACCAACCTGCTCTCCCCCTCCCTCTGCTCTGTCTAATCTGAGAGCAAGGAGTGACATCACTACAGGTCGTCACACAGGATACTGGCAGCTTGAGTACTGAGTGTGTTATCTCTAACAAACCAAATAAATGAGCTACTTTGGATTACTTTGAGTTCTGAAGCTCTCTACTCCATAGATAAGATCCCCTGCTCTCATGTAAATGAATTCAGAACAGCTGTGAATACGGAGCTGATATGCTAATCACTACTATAGCCTGACCAGGAAGAGACGGGAAGCATGAACCTAAAACTGCTTGTGGCTTTGTGAAACAGCATGGTGAGACAACCCCTTTAATGGTGTGGTCGGAGAGTGCTAAAAATTCCCCTGCTGTAATGTCATACGAATTGAGGGAACATACAAGGGGACATCGGAGGAGCAGTGGAGCTGGAGCACGGGTGGCTCCAGGGATGGCCACAATTTGGATATCATAAATAATGGCATTGAACAAATTGCTGGTAAGGAGCAATATTCAGAAATCACTGCCAAAGAAACAAACAAATCCTATTTTAAAATATAACTTTTACGTATATATTATTACAATTCCTAGCCAAGACAAAAAATTACTCTGGAGGGAATTTAAGCCAATTGTAACCTGCAGGGGGGATATAAATACTTAATTAGCTAAGTATATCACAACAAAATGGAGCTTAGAGGTACTCATTTAACTGTGGGTAAAAGGGTGAATTCAATTAACTTATCACTATATACCGCACCTATTATGTCCCTAAAAAAGAAGGAGCCATCGCTTCGAAAAGGGTGTCCCCGCTAGTGTTGAGCCGAACCGCTCAGAAAAGATTACTTTACGAACTTTACGAACTTTACGTTTTCTCTGAACCCGAGCCAAGCCCATTGACAATGAATTTAATGGGGTTCGGCATTCGGGTTGGCAGAGGGTTCGGTGTTCGGCTCGGCCCGAACTTGAATTTTTTAGTGCTCGCTCATCTCTAGTCCCCATCTATCGGTGGCTCATAGTATAAATCCCTCAGCTCCTTCCTGTACCTAAATAACTATGTACTCTACTTGTCGCTTGCCCAAGTCAGTGAAGATGATACAACTTGTTCTTCCAAATCCCAACGCGTATCTCCCTCACTGTGGAGTAATATTCACCAACAAAAAGTTAATAGACGTTTCTTGCTGCCCAACAAAAGAGCATCCAAGCACATTGGAGCTGTTAACATTAAGGTGTTATTAGTAAAGGAATAGTTGGAGATTTGTAAACATCCGGCTACTGTAGTGTCATGGGAACGATGGTCCTGGCATCATCAGTGAGGGAACAACAGGGGGACATCGGAGGAGCAGTGGGACTGGAGCAGGGGCAGCTCCAGGATTTAGCAGGGATATTTTTCAAATTTATTTCAGACAACTCCTATAAGTGTAATACCAGTCACCCCATATGAAATCAGGTTTTTAAAATAGTGTGTATCGAGGTTGTGTTATATATAATAAAAGTTAAGTTTTAGTGCTTTATAAATTGAGAACTGATACAGTTTAAGTTTGCCTATGGCAAAACAGTAAATATACCACATATGAGGGGCTCAAAAAAACCTTTGAAACAGACTTTTACAGGTGACGCTCAGAATGTCATAGATTAACCTAAACATTCATGTGGTAAATTGAACATATATAACACAAACATAAGGATCTGTCAAACCATGCATCATTATTAAAGGGGTTTTGCCAGGATCTCTTTTTATACCTCCTGCATCCAGCTCTTCAGCTCTGTGTGCTCAGAAGGGTGTGTGTGGGATTTGCTAGAATTGCATATCATGCGACACAGCAAGATGACATCACCAGGTCCTTCCTCTCTGTAGTCAAAGAAGGGTCTGTTTATGTAAAGAGCTGTGAGTAGCTACATTGTAGCTCAGAGGTAAAACTTTTGCCTCCAGGCACAAGAGTCCTTGGTTCGAATCCCTGCAGGAACCAAACCTGTGGATTTTATTTCTGTTTACCAATGCACAGACCTCATTGAGGTTTTTTTTTTTATTTATTTGCATTGTTTGACTAACTACTAAGGAGTACAGAGGACGGGAGTAGAATGACAGCACCTGGGGTTTGAACACTCAGTAGCTGCCTGAGAGGAAGGGTGATGTCTGAGCATGTGGGGCCAGGACTGAGGATCTCTCAGCCCTGGTCGTATCCCCTGGAGATGAGCTTAAACAATGGATCACTAAAGGAGCAGCAAAAACAAAAACAGTACAGAATTTTTAATAATGATGAATGGTGAAAATGTTTATTATTTAATTTACAAACTTCCCATGTGAATTTTACTTTGTGGCAAAAAGGGATTAAGAAAGAGGTCGGTAATGGGTCAGCTGAAAAGGAAAATTAGTTAAGACATAGCAGTGAGACATTCCCTAGAAATGAATGATCAGGTTCTTGAAATTAGAAGGCAGGTGCACGAGGTCATGGACAACCAGGAGGAGACCCAGAGGCTGCAGAATGAGGAATATTGGACAGGACCTGAAACATTGGAATCTAATGAGTTAAATACAACATGTAGTTCGCAGGTTTTCTTGTGATCTTGCAAATTGTTAAAAATTGATACCGCACCTTTAAATTATGAATGGGTTCATGCTCTGAGCTTTGATTAATGTATATGTTTAACACTGTGTTTGATATGATAGTAATGGACTTTTCTACGTGCTGTTTAACCTCTTAGGGGTTGATCTCATCATCAAGCTTCCTGTCCATAACCTTCCATTATTAGATGGAGACCAAGAGTGGGTCCTTCTGGCCCTCAACTGGATGGCATATATCAGTCAACCATACCTACAGGATAGTGGAGTGGACTGCAGAGTACAGGAACAACTGTATACATTGATTATGTAAGTTAGTTGACTTGGTATCTTATGAATGACGGATGTCACAGTATAGCATAAATCATAGGTATTCTTGCTCAAATTTGTCCCTGTTTGTTTCAACACCTGTTTGACCAAACTTGTGAAAAATTCAGGCTCAGGATATCTTGAACTCTAAACCTAACATTAAACCTAGCAGTAATCCTGACCCTAACTATAACCCTAAATTGGGGTTATTGTTAGGGTCTTAATGGATTTGAATGGGTAAACTTACTTATTCCTCAAAACTTCTATCCAATGTCACTTCTGGCCCAATGAAGCATAAATAACCCTGAAGTGGCATCGGGCTGGTGGGAAGTCACATCAAAGTAGCAACACCGCTTGACTAGAAGAGCTGGGGAATGGGTAACTTACCCATTTAAAACCAATAAAAAGACCCTTACCTTAATGGCAGCAACAGTAATGCTCACGTTATTCTAAAGCTTCAGGCTCTCAATTCCTGTTCAAGCTGTTGGCGGTTCTACAACTTCAGGCTCCCACTTCCTTTTCAGATGTGGATGGTTCTACAACTTCAGGTTCCTACTTCCTGTTCAGGCTATGGGTGATTCTGCAACTTCAGGCTCCCACTTCTTGTTCAGACTGTGATTAGTTCAATAGCTTCAAGCTCCCACTTCCTGTCCAGGCTGAGGGCAGTTCTACAGCTTCTAGCTCCCACTTGTTGTCCAGGCTGTGGGGAGTTTTACAGCTTCAGACTCACACTTCCTGTCAAGGTTATGGGCATTTCTACTGCTTTAGGCTCCCATTTTAGTTCTACAGCTTCAGGCTCCCACTTTAGTTCTAAAGCTTCAGGTTCTCATTTGTTGTCCAGGCTGTGGGCAGTTCTACAACTTAAGGCTTCTACTTCCTGTTCAGGCTTTGGGTGATTCTACAGCTTTAGTCTCCCACTTTAGTTCTAAAGCTTCAGGTTCTCACTTCTTGTCCAGGACGTGGGTGATTTCACAGCTTCAGGTTCCCGTTTCCTGTCCAGGCTGTGGGCAGTTCTACAGATTTAGGTTCCCACTTTAGTTTTACAGCTTTAGGCTCCCACTTTAGTTCTAAAGCTTCAATTTCTCACTTATTGTCCAGTCTGTGGGTTATTCCACAGCTTCAGACTCCCACTTTCTGTCCAGGCTGTGGGCGGTTCTACAGCTGTAGACTCCCTCTTTAGTTCTACAGCTTCAGGCCTCCACTTCCTGTTCAGGATGTGGGTGATTCTACAGCTTCAGGCCTCCAATTCCTGTCTAAATGATTGGTAGTTCTACAACTGTTGTGGATCCACTGGACCGCCGCAAGCGATGGTACTGATCACACCAGGGAGCGGAGTCTAAGTGGGTCCCGGGTTTTCACCAGGTTGCTACCCCTGGTGTGGCTGGCTTGCGGAGGCGGCCAAGGTGCCATGCGGTACAGAAAACGGTAGACAAAGTCGGAGTTGAGGTCAGGCCAAGAGGTCAGGGCAGGCTGCGAAGGTTCAGAGTCGAGAATGTAAGCAGGTGGGACTGGTAAACGCAATACGCAAACCAGAACAAGACAAGCTTTCCACTCATAGGACAAGGGCGCTATGGATTCGGCAATGAGGTCCCAGAGGTGGAGCCCTTATATAGGATCAGCGGCCGGCAAAACCAATTACCGGTGCGCTGTTCCTTTAAATCTGAGATAGCCAGCGCGTGCGCGCCCTAAGGAGTGGGGCCGCGCGTGCCGGCCAGCGGACAGCGACGGGGAAACAGGAGCGCGGACTGGTAAGTAAATGCGCCCGAGGAAGCGCGTGCGCCCGCGGACTGACGAGCCTCACTCGTTACAGTGTTTCAGCTCTGTTGTTCCTAGTTGAACCACTTGCGGTGTCATATGAGTGCTAGAGGTTTGCAAATAGCAGTACACAAGGCTACAGTGCTCTGAAGAATTAAAGCTTGTCAGTAAGGAATGTAAACAAGCTTTTGTCTTTGTTGATTTCTCTTTTCAAACTTGGTATCCAGAAAAGTCTTCTCCGACCCTAAATATGTCCAAGGACATCGAAAGGCAAATACTTTTTCCGACCTCCCTTTACATAGTCCTGCTCAATTCTCAATCCAGAGGCTCAGAAAGTTCCCCAGTCTGGGCTGCACGGATCTTTTTGTTATGTATTATATTTGTAGCAGTTTAATAAAAGAAAATCTGTTTTGTTTTCGAGAAGATAAAACTTAAGTATCTTAAGAAAAAGGCAAATCTGAAGGACAGAGAGAAGCTTTACTTTGTATTTCACCATAACATCCAGGCCGGGGAGGCGCATTCATCTAGTTTTATGTATGTAGGAAACAGGGAGGACAAACTGCTTCGGAAATAAATTGTATAACTGCAAAGCATAGAGAATAAACAGCAAGACGTGGAAGGCGAATGGTAGAAATTATGGTCATTCATTTTCTGGCCAGGAGTTGGAGGTGAATTGTACGTGAGGATACCAGGTATGGTTGGCGTTTGTGAAGGAGAAAAGGGCGGCGTATGTGTTTTTATTTTATTTTTCAGATTTGTGTTTTACTTTTTTTTTACTTTTTAGAGAAACAGAGGCAAGAGGCAGTAGCTGTATGGTGGGCCCCTAAAATAAACTCCACCGGTGGGCCAAGAAACAGCTCAACTGGTGGGTCCCTACAGTCAACTCCACCTGGGGGGCCCAAAGTACCCCATTCTGACTCTGACTGCTATGTACTGGCCTCTATGGCAGCTGTCACTCACCCTGCCCCAGGTGATGCAGCATGAGGCTAGCTGTAATATAATATACAGCTGGTCCTATATCAAGATCGTGCAGGTCCCGCTTATGAGCCCGCAAAATGTTCAGTACATACCAATACGTCCATTTGCATGTGTAGCGGCGACCCCCGCTTCTCGGCCCGCGGGCCGCGGGCGCACCCGTGGTCCCCCTCCCGGGCGCCTGCCGGGGTCGGGTGCTGCCGCTGGCCGCGGGACGAGCCGGGGGTCCGCTCCTGCTGGTAACTTACCCGGCCGCGTTCCTGTCCCGCCCGCGTCTCCTGCCGGCCAGGCTGCGGGTGCCCGTTCCCTAGCCGCGCGCGCGCGGCGTTTTCGTAAATTTAAAGGACAGTGTCCCAATAATTGGTTGTCTGCCTGTACGCTCCCCCTATTTAAGGTCCGCTCTGCAGTCATTCCTCGCTGGATCTATGTTGCCCCGAGCCATAGGAAAAGCGTTCCTGAATCATATTGTCGCCCTACCGTGTACCAGACCCTTTGCTACGTTTCCTGACTCCGAACCTCTGCCGCCTGCCCTGACCTTCCTGCCTGTTCTCGACCACGAACCATTGCCGCCTGCCCTGACATTCTGCCTGCCCACGACTACGTTTCTCGGACTACGATTCTGTACCTCGCTGCACCTCGGCCGCCACCGCAAGCAAGTCACGTCAGGGGGGACGACCTGGTAGCCTCACGCCGCAGCAAGTCCATCCCGCTTTGCGGCGGGCTCTGGTGGAAAAACCGCGGGATACTTATATTCCGTTCCCTGGCGTGGCTTAGCTATCATCGCTTGCGGTGGTCCAGTGGATCCACTACTCAGCCGTTACAGTTAGATCCAGCCATGGATCCCGCCAAGGTGCCTCTGCCAAGCCTCGTGGATCACGCGACCATTGTCGCCCGACAGTCGCAGCAAGCTCAGCAACTGGGACAGCTGTCCGCCTTGATGCGCCAACTCCTGGCGTCCCAGCAACCGCAGCAACCTGCCTCTTCGCCGGTGGCTCCTTCTACCCCGGCCATCCCGCTGGCAGCCGTGGGCCCGAAGCTCCGCCTCCCTCTACCGTCCAAGTTTGACGGAGACTCGAAGCTCTGTAGAGGGTTCATCACGCAGTGCTCCATGCACGTGGAGCTGATGGCCGGCCAGTTTCCCTCTGAGAGGTCAAAGGTGGCGTTCGTGTTGAGCCTGCTGTCCGGGAAGGCCCTGGCCTGGGCGACACCTCTTTGGGACCGGAGTGATCCTGTGACCGCAGACTTACAGGCCTTCCTCCCTGAATTCCGCAGCGTTTTTGAGGAGCCTGCACGAGCATCTTCCGCGGAGACGGCGCTACTCAATCTACGCCAAGGGGACTCCTCCGTAGGGGAATATGCGGTTCAGTTCCGCACCCTAGCCTCCGAGCTCTCTTGGAATGACGCTGCTCTCTGTGCCACATTTAAGAAGGGTCTCTCGAGCAGAGTAAAGGACGTCCTAGCAGCCAGAGATCTCCCTTCGTCGTTGAGTGAGCTCATCCATCTTGCCACTCGCATAGATGTGCGTTTTTGGGAACGACAGCAGGAGCTCCGTCAGGAGCGGGACTTGGCACAACCCCGCCGCCTCCCTCGTCTGGCTCCTGAGTTCCAGAGATCTCCGCAACCTCCTCCGCCGTTGTCCACTGAAGAGCCCATGCAAGTGGACCGGGCACACCTGTCGGAGTCCGAACGTACCCGTCGCAGGGTGGAGAATCTTTGCCTCTACTGCGCCAGCCCGGACCATTTCCGCAGGAGTTGTCCGCAGCGTCCTCAAGCGGTCGGGAAACGCCCGCACCTAGGGGCTGTAGGAGAGGCGTCCCTAGGTGCTCAGCCCTCCTCTCCACGACTGATGTTGCCTGTGGAGGTAACGACGGATGCTGGCCTGTCTCTTCGGGTCTCGGCCTTCTTGGACTCCGGCTCCGCCGGGAACTTTATTCACGCCTCCCTGGTATCTCGTTACCGTTTGCCGGTGACCCGTCTAGAAAAGCCGTTGCTCATCTCCTCTGTCAGTGGGGAACTCCTCAGCGACTCCATCCAGTTCCTCACCAGACCCGTGACGCTCCGGGTTGGGGTCCTACACCGGAAAGGATCTGCTTCCACGTCCTGCCCCGCGCTTCTTCGGCGGTCCTGTTGGGGCTGCCCTGGCTGCAAGCCCACGCCCCTACACTTGACTGGAAGACAGGCGAAGTCCTTCGTTGGGAGCGGAATGCCAGGACCTCTGTTTGGTGGCACCACGCCCGGTGTCCACCTCTCCTCCCCAGGTCGTCTGTCAAGTTTTCTACAGGGTCTGCCAGCGAGAGTTACCAGGATCTTGGAGATGTATTCTCGGAGAAGCAGGCTGAGAAGTTACCGCCCCATCGGTCGTATGACTGTCCTATATGATCTCCTCCCCGGTACCGTCCCCCACGGGGTAGGGTCTATCCTCTCTCTGTGCCCGAGACCCAGGCTATGTCGGCCTATATACAGGAGAACTTGGCGAAAGGATTTATACGCAAGTCCTCCTCACCCGCCGGTGCCGGCTTCTTTTTCGTTCAGAAAAAAGACGGTTCTCTTCGTCCGTGCATCGATTATAGAGGACTAAACAAGATCACGGTGAAGAATCGCTACCCTCTACCCCTGATTTCCGAGCTCTTCGACCGCCTCCGTGGAGCCAAGATCTTCACCAAATTAGATCTGCGAGGAGCCTATAACCTCATCAGGATTCGAGAGGGTGATGAATGGAAGACGGCATTCAACACACGGGACGGGCATTTTGAATATCGCGTGATGCCCTTCGGGCTTTGCAATGCCCCAGCTGTATTCCAGGAGTTCGTCAATGACGTATTTGGGACTTGCTGTACACCAGCGTCATTGTGTACCTGGATGACATTTTGATTTTTTCGCCCGACATACAGACCCATCGGAGACAAGTACGCCAGGTTCTGCGTCGTTTGCGGGACAACCAACTGTACGCTAAGCTGGAGAAGTGCCGCTTCCACCAGGCCAGCCTTCCCTTCCTGGGTTACATAGTCTCCGATCAAGGCCTTCTGATGGACCCAGCGAAACTCTCTGCTATCCAGCAGTGGCCGCGACCTGCCGGTCTCCGGGCGATTCAACGGTTCCTAGGATTCGCCAATTACTACCGGCAATTCATCCCCCACTTTTCTACGTTGGTGGCTCCCATCGTGGCTCTCACCAGGAAGAACGCCAACCCTAAATGTTGGTCTCCGTCTGCCGAAGAGGCGTTCTCCCGTCTGAAGGCTGCGTTCTCCTCTGCACCTATCTTGGTCCGCCCGGATCCAGAGAGACCCTTCAGCCTTGAGGTTGATGCCTCTTCCGTGGGAGCAGGGGCTGTCCTGACCCAGAAGGGCCCCAAAGGCAAGACCGTCACATGCGGGTTTTTTTCTAAAACCTTCTCTTCGGCAGAACGAAATTATGCCATTGGAGATCGGGAACTGTTGGCCATAAAATTGGCCTTGGAGGAGTGGCGACATCTGTTGGAGGGAGCCCGATATCCGTTTGACGTCTTCACAGATCATAAAAATCCAGTACCTGCAGACGGCTCAGCGCTTAAATCCTCGCCAGGCCCGGTGGTCTCTTTTTTTCTCTCGTTTTGATTTTAAGATCCATTTCCGACCGGCCGAGAAAAATGTCAAGGCGGACGCCCTCTCCCGTGCTTCTGACGTTACCGGGGAGGAACCGGTGTCCCAGCATATCATAGCACCTGAACGACTGGTCCATGTGGCTCCTGTGGATCTCCGTAGTGTCCCTCCGGGCAGAACTTATGTGCGTCCCGCACTCAGGAGGAGAATTCTGGGTTGGGGGCATAGTTCTCTTCTGGCCGGCCACCCCGGAATACGAAAATCCTTTGCCCTCATCTCCCGACATTATTGGTGGCCGACTCTGTCCCAAGATGTCAAGGACTTTGTTCTCTCCTGTACCACTTGTGCTCGAAACAAGGTTCCACGCCATAGGCCCACTGGCCTCCTAGTCCCTCTGCCTGTTCCGGAGGTTCCATGGACACACATAGGCATGGACTTCATCACGGACCTTCCTCCCTCCTCGGGGAACTCGGTCATCTGGGTGGTCACTGACCGTTTTTCGAAGATGTCCCACTTTGTGCCGCTGCCTGGTCTCCCTTCTGCTCCCCAGTTGGCGGGTCATTTTTTTCTGCACATCTTTCGCCTGCATGGCTTACCATCTCACATTGTCTCCGATCGAGGCGTCCAATTTGTCTCTAAATTTTGGCGTGCCTTGTGTTCCCGCTTGCAAATTAAACTGGACTTCTCATCAGCGTACCATCCCCAAACCAATGGGCAGGTGGAGAGAGTAAACCAGATCTTAGGGGAGTATCTACGGCACTTTGTGTCCGGACGCCAGGACGACTGGTCCGAACTGCTTCCTTGGGCCGAATTCTCCTATAACCATCGGGACTCCGACTCTACTGGCCGTTCCCCATTCCTTGTGGTCTTTGGACGTCACCCACGCCCTCCCCTCCCCTTGGCCTCAGCCTCCGAGGTTCCTGCCGTGGACAACCAGGTTCAGGATATCGGGGTCATTTGGCGTGAGACCCGACAAGCGTTACTCAAGGCATCCGCCCGCATGAAGTCCCAAGCTGACAAGAGTAGAAGACCCTCCCCCACATTCCGCCCTGGAGATAAAGTGTGGCTTTCGGCCAAACACATACGCCTCAAGGTCCCCAGTTATAAATTGGGTCCGCGGTTCCTGGGTCCGTTCAGAGTGCTTCGACAGTTGAATCCGGTATCCTATAAGCTCTGCCTTCCTCCATCCCTCCGGATCCCTAATGCCTTTCACGTCTCCCTCCTTAAGCCTCTGGTCTTGAACCGATTCTCCCAGAGGGGCGCTGCCCCGTCTCCGGTCCTAGAGTCCCCTGATGTTTTTGAGGTAAAGGACATCTTGGACATGAAAACCATCAGGGGTAAGCGTTTCTTTCTGGTAGATTGGAAAGGCTTCGGCCCCGAGAGAGGCCCTGGCAACCAAAGACTAACATCCTGAATCAAGCCCTGCTCCGTAAGTCCCTTCATCTAAGAAGAAGAGGGGGAGACCTAAGGGGGGGGGTACTGTATGCGGCGACCCCTCGCTTTCTTCGGTCCCGCGGGCCGCTGGGCGCAACCCGTGGGTCCCCCTCCGGGCGCCTGCCGGGGTCGGGTGCTGCCGTCGGCCGCGGGGACGAGCCGGGGGTCCGCCCCTGCTGGTAACTTACCCGCCGCGTTCCTGTCCCGCCCGCGTCTCCTGCCGGCCAGGCTGCGGGTGCCCGTTCCCTAGCGCCGCGCGGCGCGACGGCGTTCTCGTAAATTTTCAGGGACAGTGTCCCAATAATTGGTTGTCTGCCTGACGCCTCCCCTATTTAAGGGTCCGCTCTGCAGTCATTCCTCGCTGGATCTATGTTGCCCCGAGCCATAGGAAAAGCGTTCCTGAATCATATTGTCGCCCTACCGTGTACCAGACCCTTTGCTACGTTTCCTGACTCCGAACCTCTGCCGCCTGCCCTGACCTTCCTGCCTGTTCTCGACCACGAACCATTGCCGCCTGCCCTGACATTCTGCCTGCCCACGACTACGTTTCTCGGACTACGATTCTGTACCTCGCTGCACCTCGGCCGCCACCGCAAGCAAGTCACGTCAGGGGGGACGACTGGTAGCCTCACGCCGCAGCAAGTCCATCCCGCTTTGCGGCGGGCTCTGGTGAAAACCGGGGGCTACTTAGATTCCGTTCCCTGGCGTGGCTTAGCTATCATCGCTTGCGGTGGTCCAGTGGATCCACTACTCAGCCGTTACAGCATGAAGACACTTCCTTGTAGAATGTATCAGTACGTCCAATGTCATGAAGGAGTTAAATAACATTAGTATTCGCTGGATATTGGGTTGGTGCCCATGCTTTCCAGCACTGGTTGTGTTCTACAGATTTGTACTTTTATGCATATTCTGTCTGTGTATTTTTTATGTGCTTTTTTTCAATAGATTTTTTTAATGGTAGGTTTAGTAATATGGGTGTGGATGGTGGTGCTATTTTTATATATGTAGAAAACAATGAGGACAAATAAATTGTATAACTGCATAACATAGAGAATAAACAGTAAGACTTGGATGGTGAATGGTAGAAAATGTGTTATTTTGTTTTCTGGCTTAAAATGGTTGTCCAGGAAATAAAAAAAAAAAAAATAAATCCAAATGGGACAAGAGTGGGTAAAAAGAAAAATGTATAAAATTGTATTCTTACCTCCAGGTCTCACGCCACTGCTACTCTGGAGCTCCCTAGAATCCAATACTCTTCACTTCTGGGTTCTCCAACACACAGGAGAGATTTACACTCCATTGTTAGTTAATGTCTCTTGTGTGTCAGGACCAGAACCTGGAGGTGAAGAGGAGGGGATTCCAGGTTCTCCTCCCAACAGACAGAAGAAACTTGCGCTCCATTGTTAGTGAATGTCTCTTGTGTGTCAGGACCAGAACCCTGAGGTGAAGAGGAGTTAGTTCGGGGTTCTTCTCCCAACACACAGAAGAAACTCACACTCCATTGTTAGTGAATGTCTCTTGTGTGTCAGTACCAGAACCTGGAGGTGAAGAGGAGCGGGTTCCAGGCTCTCCTCCCAACACACTGTGAGAAACTCAAACTCCATTGTTAGTGAATGTCTCATTGTGTTGTCAGTACCAGAACTGGAGCGTGGAAGAGGAGCGGGTTCACAGGCTCTCCTAACAACACACAGGAGAAACTTCCACACTCATTGTTAGTGAAGTTCTCTTGTGTATCATGACTAGTGGTTGAGCGACTTATTATCGACAAGTTGAAATCGCACGGTTTTTATGTTGATCGGATTTTTTCTGATCACGCGCATATATTTAGGTTAAAATCTGCGCATAATATTTTAATATCGCGAATTTTCGACGTTTCCTGTCATTTTTTCGGCCAGCAAATCAGCTTACGAGAATAGCAGCAAGGGTGACGCTACGGTGTGCGACGTCATGACGTGAGGATGTGTTATTCCCTATGGTTGTAATTGGCTGAAAATCACATGACTCATTTTACATACGAACAGCCTTCAGTTCATGATCAGTGTGTGTCTGTGTCTCATTAATAGCAGGACAGTGTTGCTCAGTCCTCTCTCAATCAGCTCAGCGGAAACTGTTCTATTTGTTCAACACAGACAACTTTGCTTTAGCGGTGATCATTAGAACTTAGGTAAATAGAGATTTTCAGTTTTTGGTTACGTAGGCTGTGAGAATTTTAAAGAGCAATTTAGTGCTGTACAGCCCGCGGGGGGGGCGGCAGGCGGAAACAGACTGAAAGGCTGCGCAGGAAGGCAGGAGGCATTTTGATACTTTTGAAAGGAGACCGTGGATAATGTGCAGCCCAGGACTCTGCTTTGACCTGTGCATTGAATGGGTTGTTATTAACTGTTTTTGGTGAAATTATTAGATTGTATTTTGTGCAGCCTGTACTTATTTTAGGGTACATACTTTTCTAGTCATGCAGGTGTAAGTTTATTAGGGAGATGAAAAGAAAACATTTTTATTATCAGTACACAATATTTAATAGTGTTTTTCATCTTTCGGCGCAGGCTCATCCCCTTTGTTAGTGAATGTCCCTTGTGTGTCAGGTCCAGAACCCTGAGGTGAAGAATGAGCGGGTTCCGGGATCTCCTCCCAACACACAGGAGAGTCTCACACTCCATTGTTAACTGAAGTCTCTTGTGTGTCAGGAGGAGAACCTGGAGGTGAAGAGGAGCGGGTTTCGGGGATCTCCTGCCAAACAAGGAGGAGTCGCCCACACTCCCATTGTTAGTGAAAGTCTCTTGTGTGTCAGGAGGAGAACCTGGAGGTGAAGAGGAGCGGGTTTCGGGGTTCTCCTCCCAACACACAGGAGAGTCGCACACTCCATTGTTAGTGAAAGTCTCTTGTAAGTCAGGACAAGAACCTGGAAGTTAAGAAGAGTGGATCACAGTGGAACTCTGAAGCAGCAGCATTGATGGACCTGTAGGTAAGTATATATTTTTTTATTTTTACCCACCCTGACCCCATTTAAGAATATTTTTACTTGCTGTACAAACCCTTAAAGAAAATATTTGAACACAAATTGATTAGTAATTGAAGGAAAAGATATACAATTCTCTATAAAGCACCAAAACTTTTTAATGTGAAATTCTTTACTTGAAAACTGGACTTGCGCCTCCTTTGGGCACAACTTTTATACATCTACTGGACCATCTACAAAGGATCCACTTGGATATCAGGATGGCGGCAGCTTCACATCTTTAATATCCACAGGCAGGTGATTGATGTAGAAATGTCTAAAGGACAACATCAACAGGTGAGCACTTGCCAGAAGATACTTTGTGCAGTTCTCTGTTTTTATACATATGATTCCCTTTAAAACTCTTCCATTTCATTGCAATTTTTGCATTTGTTTCATACTATTGAGCCAGGTAACCTGCTATTATTCGCATAGGCTTATTAAGTGTATTAAAGGTGATTTTCTCACCACAAAGATTTCATTTTAACATATAGGGAAAGGTAAATGAAGACTATTACCAAATACATTACTGTTCTGATTTTGCTTTGTTCAGGGGATAAAAAGATTTTATCTACTGTTAGGGTACACTAGTTTCTCTAGTTTACCAACCGGTTCCCTCTGCTCTCTGACTCTTATTTGATTGCCTCCCAGTGCCCTTCTTGATCATGGTCAAGCACTCATTCTGTTGACTCATAAGGTACAATCCTATGCGCAAATGTAAAAAAAACATTGATTTCTGTTACAGAATTCGACCCGTATTTTACAAATGTTTTTTGTTTCTTGTCTCATTTTTTGTTGCGATCGGCTTTCGTCAGATCATGTTCTTACTTTTTTTTTTTAGCGGATTTGAAATCTGATCTCAGAAAATACAAGCTTCGTAGACTACAGCACAGATTTTCTATCGAGGTCTATGAGGATGATTTACAGTCGGAATTTTGCGGTTTCTAAATACTGAATCTGCTTAAAAATCTGACTGTAAACCCATGTGCCGTATGATTGAAAGCCTTACTCTAGCAAAGGATTTGTGGACCTAAGTTAATGACAAGTTTTTAACCCTTAATTAAAGTCGGTAGCCTTGGAATGCGCTACAGATTATAACCCTCCTGCACTCATGTCACTTTAACAGGAATAGTTAGCAATAGAAGATCTGATATGCTAATCACTGTTGTAGAACCTTTCACAGCCTGAACAGGAAATGTGAGTCTGAAGCTGCCTGTGAGGACACATTAAATTAAGTAAATGCATACCCAAAAGATTATAAAATCTAAATATAATTGGTACCTAATTGCACCTAATTACACTACAAGATGAAATAAAAACAATTAAAAACATTACAGACACTTACATATAGAAACATAGGTGTAAACAAAAACAAGAAATACCTCCAAGGTAAACAAAGGGCAGAAGCACATAATGACAATTTTTCCACCCATATAATTTTCTTCCTGCCCCCCTAATTATATTGCAATGGACCTCATTTGTCCCTATTATCCCACCCCCCTGAAGCCCCTTTTTCGTGCAGGAGGTGGAGGGGGAACAGAATGTATAAGGTTGTATTATATGGGTGGAGTGAATCTGGCAGCTAAAGAGACTCAGTAGTTGCCCAGATCCCTCACATCAGATCAGAGAAGAGCAGAGAGGAGCAGAGGCACAGGCAGTCTGATTCACAAAACTCAGGGGGGAGTGAGAGAAAGACATTGAGGTGTGGAGATTTTCTCCAGTTTGCCCAGAAAAAAAACTTCTTTAAATGGACTGTAAGTTTTTTTCTGGGCAAACTGGAGAAAATCTTCACACCTTTTGGATCGCCATCACTCTCACCCCGTGCATCGGACATACGGAGCAAAATGGACAGACTTCTGCCGACGACCGTGACGCTTAGGTTTCAAATATTTGGTTGCTCAAAAAAGTGTTGTGCCTTCCTTTGCACAACACTAAAAGGTTAATGCATAAAATAAGTACTAGCGGATTTTACCCAAAAGTCACAATATTGCGCTAGGGAGCACTGTCTCGATTTTGTTTTTTCTCTTGCATGAAGACAATAAGAACACACACCCATAGAGGTGACACAGACCACTCAGATGGCCAGCACCCAGCACAGAGAGAGCACAAGAGCCAATTACAGCAGAAGGGGCGTGTCCCGACCAGAGGTTGAACTAAGTGCAGGCAGCCAATCACAGCACAGGGGACATGGCCCAACCCCAGGCTGCAAAATTAGCTTTAGACACACACAAATTAATGAACAGCTGCTATACAAAATGATTTAGGGAATATTAACCAATTGCAACATTGCTTATTTTTACTGTCCCCATCATTACAGATATGATGTTTGTAGCGAGAAAACCCCTTTAATGGAAAATGAGGTGGAATCCGCTGTCAAAAGCAATTTGTCAAATTTGCCAAAATGTATTTTGACAAGCCATTAGCTTTTAGGAGAATTTCCTTTGAACAGTTGAGACACAACTGGAGCTTTTTGGTGAGTCACATCAGCTCTATGTTCCCAGATGCAAAAATGAAGCCTAGAAAAAAAGAACATTGTACCTATTGTAAAACATGGAGGAGGCTTGGATATGCTTTGGAACTGCTTTGCTGCATCTGACACATGATTTATCTGTGCAGGGTACAATGAAATCTCAAGAGTATCAAGTCATTCTGGAATATAATGTGCTGCTCCTTGTCAGAAAGCTTGGTTTCAGTCACAGGTTAGCTAAAAATATCCAAGAATGGCCAAAAGCAAAGCATTGAACTACTTGGAAGTGGCTTCTATGAGCCCTGATCTAAATCTTGAGACAACTACACATTCTCCCTCATCTCTCAGGTTGGGCAAACCTTCCAAAGTATTCCATTCTCCAAAATTCACCACTAAACAACATCAACCATGAAGGTTGCATCTTTAATCAGCTAAGCCACCTACTTTGATGAAATATTATGGGTATTACGTTGTTTTTTTGTACCTGATGAATCCTATGATGATTGAAGGGGGAAACACATTGGATATGTATATATCGGGACATATATTTATTTAACAGACAACAATATTTGGTTTTGCACATCCAAGAAACTTTTTTGAAAACATGAGCATAGGTGCACACTGGTGTGGCAGCAATATCCATACACATTCCAATATCAGCAGCACTAACTAAAAAAACTATCAAAAGGGCCAACATAAGAAGTTTGGGAAAAAACATTTTGCTACTTAAGATTAGAAGTATGGGCGAATTTCTAGAATTCGTCTTGCTCACTTCACCGAATTTCCCGACAAAAAATAACCTTCGTAGTCCCGAATTATCTTCGGGATGAACTCACGTAAAAAAAGAGCTATTTCCAGGCTGCACAGAGGCGCTGCTGGGTGCCTGTAGAACTGTCGTGACATGCTTAATATGCAGAGGGAGCACTTGTTTGGTCTTCTTACAATGTTGATGTTTTATTAATGACACGCACATGACTGACCGCCGCTTTAGAATCGCACTTCATATAAAAACTTCCCTGGGCACTTAAACGAGGGGCAAATACTGACCCAGAAACTGAAGCGGGAATGTAGCTGATAAAGTATTGCCTGCGACAGTGGAAAAAACAAGTGAGAGCTCATGGTTGGCAACACAGTGACAGAGTGTGGAGGTGACGGCGATCAGCCACTGCAGCGATGAGGTCAGGAGTGGCACAATGACATTCTGGATGTGGCAAAAAAAGGGAGGTACGGCTACAGAGTGGCACAAGACACAGTGTGTAGGTCCTGGCCAGCAGCCACAGCTGCAGTCATGAGTTAGACAGTGGCACAATAGACAGAGTGTGTAGGTCACAGCAGCAGCCACGCAGCAGCATGAGGTCAGACAGTGTGGCACAAATGACAGAGGGTGGTCACAGCAGCAGCCACAGCAGCAGCATGAGCATACGAAGTCAGAAATGGCACATTTGACATTCTGGAGTGGTGTGACAAAAAAAGGAGTAGGCCACAGAGTGGCAACAATGACAAGTGTGTAGGTCATGGCAGAAGCACAGCAGCAGCATGAGGTCAGGTCAGTGGCCAACAAAGACAAGAGTGTGTAGGCTTTCCTACAGCAGCAGCCACCAGAGCAGCATGAGGTCAGTCAGTGCGCACAATGACAGTAGTGTGTAGGTCACCGCAGCAGCTACAGCAGCAGCATGAGTTCAGACAGTGGCACAAAATTACACGTGTGCTGTTCACAGGATAGCAGCAGCATGAGGTCAGGACAGTGACACAATGATATTTGGAGGTGGCATAAACAGGAGTTAGTTAGGCCACAGAGTGTGGAGGTGACGGGCTGTCGCCTGCGGAGGCAGCCACAGCGAGCAAGAGGTCAAACAAGGGTGGCAACAATGGAAATTCTGCAGGTGATCAAAAACAGGAGTAGGCCCACAGAGTGGCACAAGACAGAGTGTGTAGGTCACGCAGCCAGCCACAGCGCAGATGAGGGCTAGACTCGTGGCCACAATGATCACAAGTGTGTAGGTCACGCGGCAGCAGCAGCATGAAGGACAGACAGTGGCACAATGACTTTCTGGATGGGGGCAAAACAGAAGTAGGCCACAGAGTGGCACAAAGACAGAGAGTGGAGGTGACGGCAAGCAGAAGCATGAGGTCAGAACAGTGGCACAATGACCATTTCTGGATGGCTGGTAAAAAACTGGGAGTAGGCCACAGAGTTGCACATACGGAAAGTGGAAAGGGTGATCGGCGGGCGCTGCCGGCATGAGGTGCCAGACAGTGGCACAATGACATTCTGGATGGTGGCAAAAACAGGATTGGCCACAGAGCTGGCACAATGACACAGTGCTAGGTCCGGCCAGCGCCACCAGCAGCAGCATGAAGGTCAGAAAGTGGCAACAATCTCCATTCTAGCAGGTGGCAAAAATGGAGTAGGCCCAGAGGAGTGCGCACAATGACAGAGAGTGGAGTGAGGATGGTACGGCAGGCAGGCTGCAACAGCATGAGGTAAGAGGAGTGGCACAATGAAACAGTGTGCGAGGTGGGTGGCAAATACAGTCCCTGGTAAAGATGGTTTGTGGATAGATGGAGAAACGAAGAAACTGTCAGCAGATGTGTGCAATCAGGGAGGGTGGCGGCATAGAATAGTGGCTGAGGGGCAGGTAGTTGAACACCAGACTCATTTTTCACAGTTTGAGAACTGAGGCGTCATGGCTGATGTAGTCTGACGCCCTAAGGCATTGGTGTGTGGATGAATCCTGCCAGATCCTCGCCTGATTCATCTTGTCCAAAGGTCAGTCGTTCACATTTTCCCGTGGACAAGAGGTTTCTCCTTTGGGGTGGGTAACGATGGTCCCGCCGCACTGAACACCCGCTCTGATGCCATAACTACTGTCGGGCAGGACAGCTTCTCCATTGCAACTCGGCAAGTTGCAGGCCACACATCAAGTTTGGCTGCCCGCAGTCAAGCAGATCTCTAACTGGGGTGGCATGAGTGCATGTCCAAGTAGGCCACCACCTGGTTGGTTTCAGGATGCTCCAGGTCTGCTGCAGCTGCTCGCGCGGACTACCTCTCACTCACTAGGCGGGTGAAGGAAGTGCTCATCGTGACTCCAGCAGACTTAGGTTACTGACTGATGAAGCTGGTATGCCTGCCTACCACCCCACCTGCCCACAGCAGCCTGCGGCAGTAGAACGTGAGCCGCTGAAGAACCCCGCGTCAGAGGCTGTCAGAGAGGGACGATGCCGCACATAGGCAGCTGGCCATGTACTGAATACGGAGGCATTTCCTATTCGCGTATTTGAGTTTGTCCTACCTTTCAAAAGCTGGGAAAAAGGCTCCCATTTGGCACCTGTGGTAGCGGAGGCGTCCAATAGGTGGAGAGTCCAGAAGTCATTCCCCTCTGCCGGATGCTGAAGTGATTCGGCTGTCACTAGCCAGGACAATTCAGCATGCAGCGGCGCCATCTCGCACAAGTGACTCCGAGGGGCTCTCTTGCCTCCATCTCCACTGTTATAACTGGCCACGGTGCATGAAGTCATAGGCCTCGTCTCTCCTCATCTCCCCATCTTCTTCCTCCAGCTGCTACCTGCTATATCCTCTCTTGTCACCCTGCGGTTGATAATCCACTCATTTCACCAGACAAGGCATTCTGCTCCAAAGTCCTCCTCCTCCTCATTTCAGTCCCACGAGACTCATGTGGCCACGAGATGATAGTCGCCAGTTCTCCAGTCCATGCAGTCAGATTTTTCCAGCATCTAGTTCCAGGACATGAAGCAGTGGAATGACGTTATTTCAATCCCATAGTTTGTGGCGACTAATCAAAATAATAGTTGCCCCTCGACATGGCATCAACAAACGGCAGGTGTCACGCAATGAGCTGCCAATGGGGACCTCAAAGCATCTTTACACAGGGGAGTTACTCCTGTCGCCTGGATCATCAAAAAATCGTTAATGGCCTTTGCTATGTTCATATAGTCGGCTCCAACATGTAGAAGGCTGGATTCCAACGGGTGGAAACATCGTATTATCGAGTGTGTTGGGGGAGGGCCGTTCTGCCGCTGCAACTCGAGGAGGGTGTTCCTGGCTTTGTGAGATTAAGATGAAGTGCATGCCCCGTTTTCCTGGCATTGTTCAGAATCTTCTGAAGATCGTCGGAAGACTTCAGGAACCTTTTTTCACAAAACCAAGATTGAACACGTGCGCCATTGCAGGGCGCATTGGGCCTCCCTCACTCGGTGCGCGCTTCCGCGGACACTGTTCCTCCCCATTTCCGGTACCATGTTCCGATTTGCAGTTGGCGCGGATGGAAAAACACATATCGATTTCTTGATGCATGGACGCGGAGCAGTTCCTCCCCTGTGTGACTTCGTTTTTTTTTTTTTCTTCGCCGAGGCAAGCCAGGTGTCAGACTTACTCGTGTCACCGCTGTTGCCCAACACATGTGGTATGATCGGAGCATTACTTGTGGATCGGCTGAGAGATAGGTGGTGAGTGGAGGAGGAGGAGGAGGCGGACCTTGGCGCAGGAGCCGAAGTTTGACAAAGTTGGAGGGCGAAACGAGCGTCTCCTGTACAAGTTGTTTGTGTGCCTGGGCGGAGGAAGCTACATTACCAGTGGGCCGTTAAAGGTCCTGTACTAGCCCTGACCGTAGTTACAGCTCCGTGCACCTTGGAACAAACCGATAAGCTCAAGGAGGGCCCCACCTTCTGTTCTACATAATTTATGAAGTGCTGGTACTCCCTTTTTTGGAAAAGAAATTACGGCTTGGAACCATTCATCTCGGCTCAGCACAAGCCATTAGTTTCTCTGAACGGGTGCAGAGCCCACCAATTTGGGAAAAGGGGGAGGGACTGCAGCACCAACAACTTGGATAGGAGTACGGTCAGCTTCTGCACCTTAGGAGGGTTTTGGACGCATACTGTTGTCTCTTTGCAATTCCCTCGCTGAACGACTGCTGGCCCCATGAGTAGCGAGGAGCAGGAGCATCTGGACCGGGAGATGTTTGTCAAAGAGAAACAGCTCCCTTTCTGCAGAGGTGGTGGAGCCTTGACTGGCTGAAATGGCATGCTTTCCCACTGGGCGCTGCTGCTGCTGCTGCTTGCGGCGGCAGGATGGACCACCACATCGGAGCACGTTTCTCCCAGGCCACCGGATGGTGACGCTGCTTGTGTTGACACAGGGCCATGGTGCCAACATTAGCTCCCTGGCCACGCTTCACTTTCTGCCTACAGATTATAAATATTACCTTATTTGGCTCCTCCGGTGTCTTAGCAAAGAACTGCCACACCGCCGAGTATCGAATTTTACCGCCAAACGCCCCGCACTGAGTAACTACTGCCGCCGCTGCCTCGCTGAGCCCGTGCCGCTACTTTCTGGAACCTGCGAAGTGGGTTTTTTACCCCGTGGCCGCTTGGCTCCTGACCTCACACTGCTGCTATCCTGCTGAATCACGGCCACACAACCCACTTGCTGGCTGCACCGCTGCCTGACGCACAAGCTGACGCCCTCTTCTCCTGACGATGATGAAGCCCTTGCCTCACCCAGCTCCCAAGTGCGGTCGGCTACTTCATCATCTATTTGTGTTTCATCGTCACTGCTGTCCTCATCACCGGTCTTGGTATGCAGAGACTGACCCCTCACAACATGACCTCCCATGCCACTCTCAACATCTATACTTTGCCGCCCACTGCAAGAAGCAGGGGGTATTGGCCCCCTTTCTACGCTGCCAAGTAGCTTGTGACTGCCCCCCTCAAAATTGTTCATCCTCGCTATATAGTGGCGCTGAGCCCAGACCACATAGTAGATCTCTGGTGAGGGAACCGGGTGGGACAGAGACAGGTTGAGGACAGGTGAGGGCCGCTGACCCGCTCCCGGGCCATGCCAACTAAGGGTTGTGTCTGACGTTCCCACCGACTCTTGGCTGGGGTTGTCAGATGTCATCTGGGAGGAAGACGATGACCTAGTCAACCAATCAAGAACCATTGGGTTGCTGAACAACACACGGCCGCTAGATGACAGTGGCAGTTCTGCCCTCACCGAATGACCCCTGTTGTGACGTCCCCTTGCTGTGCTGCGACCTGGGCCTGGAATGTTTGTGCCTCTGCCACTCGCAGGTGAAGAGCCTGCCACCTCTCTGTCTGATATTTCTGTTTGTTCTAAAATGTACAGACACTGTTTGATGAAGATATCTGTATATGATAAATCCACCCTGTAAATTTGACTCCAAATGAACCCACTAAGAAGCTTGGGTAACCCTTGGATATAAATTGCGCTCCACAAATTGGGGAGGAAACAGTGACTTTTATGTTCCGTTTAAAAACTCTGTGTATTTTACTGAATATAAAAGCACAAACAGGCTTAATTAACCTTCGGATATGAATTATGCTACAGAATTTCTTCTGTGGCAGTGAAAAAAAAAGTTTCTTTTACTGAGTACAACTGCAGAACAACGCTTAATTAACCCTGGGGATGTAAATTGCGCAAAAGATTTAAGCAACCAAAAACTACTAGCTTTGTAGCGTGTTACAATGCCGTGTTTTCTACGCTACACAACAAGAGAAAAAATTGTAATTAACCTTTGCTTGTGAATTAGGTTACAGGAAAAATGTATATATTTTGGCGTTGAAAATGACGGTTTCTTGGGGTCAGCACACCAGCAAAACAATGCTTAATTAACCCCTGGATGTAAATTTCGGCAAACAATTGAGCAACCACAAACTACGAGCTTTGTAGCGTGTTACAATGGCGTGTATTTTACGCTACATAACAAGAGAAAAAATTGTAATTAACCTTCGCTTGTGAATTAGGCTACAGGAAAATTGGAATTTGGGGGTGAAAAAGACGGTTATTTTTGTCACCACAGCAGAAAAGCAACGCTTAATTCCCCCCTGGATGTAAATTGCGAAAAAAGAATTGAGCAGCCACAAACTACTAGTTTTTGTAGCGTTTTTACAATTGCATGTTTTCTACGCTACACAAAAGAGAAAAAATTGTAAATTAACCTTCGTTTGTGAATTATGCTACAGGAAAATTGTAATTTTTGGTGGTGAAAGACGGTTTATTTTAGTCACCACAGCAGCAGAACAATGCTTAATTAACCACTGGATATAAATTGCACAAAAGAATTGAGCAGCCAAAATAAAGTGGTATTTGTATTGTAAAAATGCTATTTCTTTAAATGAATGCAACAGGAACAGGCTAGATCCCACTTGGATATTCAATGTGCGTTGAGCAGATAGCATTAAAATGTATATGCAGGGGCAGTGGACGCACACGGACTTCAGATCCAATACCCCAAAAAAATCAGAAATAGAACATTAAGAGAAGCAGTCTCTGAGACAGCTGAGATACCCCCAAAAATCGCTGTAAAAAAAATGAGTTTTTTAGTAAGAGATATCATAAGCAGCCGCGGCACACCTTCCCTGATCACACAGTGAGAGGGGTGTGAGTCCCAGCGTCGCGCCCGGACTTATATAGTGCGGTGACGTCACAGAATCCGCCGGTCTCTGATTGGCTTCATCTCTCACATGTCATGTAGGCTATGCCCTTCTTCCTCCCAAAGTGCTTTGCCCATAGTTGCCAACTTTTGAAAATGAAAAAGCAGGAGACTGTAGTGGGTGGCGCGCGTAGCGCGCCGCGACAAAAATTTGCATGGACACGCCCCCTCTTGTCGGTATGCCACGCCCCTTCAAAAACCCACACCCACCCCACCTAACTGCAAAGGGTTTGGAAGAAAGCAGGTAGATGCCTTTTAGCCTATTTAGCCCCCCATAACCAGGTAGTCCCCCTTACAGGTGGTAGATGCCCCTTGTACCAAGTAGTGCCCCTCTGTAGCCACCAGGTAGACCAATTGTACCCAGGTAGATGCCCCCCTTTTTTACCCGGGTAGGTCCCCCTTTTTTTTTAGCCGGGGTAGGTGCCCCCATTGTTAGCCGGGTGGTGCCCCATTGTTACCCAAGTAGTGCCCCCATTGTTAGCAGGTAGTGCCCCCATTGTTGCCAGGTGTGCCCATCTGTTGCGGGTATGCCCCCATTGTTCCAGGTAGTCCCCCCTTGGTTGGGGTAGTGCCCCTTTGTTCCCAGGTAGTCCCCCCATTTTTTCCCAGGTAGTGCCCCCTTGTTTCCCAGGTGGGCCCCCTTATTCCCAGGTATGCCCCCCTTTTCCCAGGTATGCCCCATCTGTTACCCGGCAGTGCCCCCCCCCTGTTCCAGGTGTGCCCCCTTGTTCCCGGGTGTGCCCCATTGTTACCCGAGTCCCCCCCATTGTTCCCAGATAGTCCCCCCATCTGTTGCAGGTAGTGCCCCTTTGTTGAGGTAATGTCCCCCTGTTGCAGGTAGTCCCCCCTTTGTTGCAGGTGTGCCCCTTTTGTTGCCAGGTAGGTCCCCCCATTGTTACCCCAAGTAGTGCCCCCATTTTTTAGCCAGGTAGGCCCCCTTTGTTCCCAGGTAGGTGCCCCATTGTTAGCCGGGTAGGTGCCCCATTGTTAGCCAAGTAGTCCCCCCCTTGTTACCCGGGGTAGTGCCCCATTGTTGCCAGGGTGCCCCATTGGTTCCCAGGTGTCCCCCCATTTTTCCAGGTAGTGCCCCATTGTTTGCCAGGTTTGCCCCCATTGTTTCCCGGGTAGTGCCCCCTATTGCCAGGTGTGCCCCCTTTTTGCCAGTAGTGCCCCCATCGTTAGCCGGGTATGCCCCCTCTGTTGCAGGTATGCCCCTCTGTTGCCAGGTATGCCCCATTGTTAGAGGTAGTCCCCCCATCTGTTACCCAAATTAGTGCCCCCATCTGTTACAGGAGTGCCCCCTTTTGAGGTAGTGCCCCTTTGTTGCGGGTAGTCCCCCCCATTGTTGCCAGGGATCCCCATTGTGCCAGGGTTCCCCTCTCTTTACCCAGGTAGACCCCCCCTAAAGCTAATAAAAATAAAATAATAAAATCCACACCTTAAAGGTCCTGCAGCGGGCGCTCCCGCCCGATCTCTCGCGGGAGGGGGAATGAAGGCAGCCGCGCACACCCCCCCTGCACCCGGCTCACCCCCCCTGCGCCGCTGATGTATGTGGGCGCCACCCGGCGCCGGACATAAGGGGGGGAGGCAGGAGGGGAGCGATCCCCCCTGCCTCCTCCCAACAGTGAGACCGCGGGGGGTGAGCACCCGCTGCGGGCTTCCCCCGCCTGTAGGAGGGGGCCCGGCGGCGCAAGAGTAGCGCACAGGCTACTCTTAGGCCGCGGTAATTTAAAGGGGCCCCCCCCCGTTTCAGGCGGCGGGAGGAATGCCAACTCCCCCGGAGGGGGGAGGGGGACCCCCAAAAAGGGGACCCCCCCCCCAAAAACGGGGGAGTTGGCATGTTTCTTTTCCCCATGTAGGATGTGCTCGCACCATTTTATTTAATCAAAAGCACTCTTCGTTTTACCAAGTTCCCCAAAAATTTGATTCCCTTCCGAAAAAGAAGTTTTTCCCCGAAAAACTAAACGAATTCCCCTTCGTTTGAATCAATTCGCCCCTCCTACTTAGGGGACATGAAAATTTTTTAAGGTTCTTATTCACATTTTTTATCAAAAGTGCTTAAGCCCAGTCCCCAACAGCAAGGGGACCTCAAAAAGCAAGTGAGACCATTTTGATATCTCTTTGGGGCCCGTTCAACCCTACTTTAGGGAGTGAAGGCTCCAGCTATAAGGTCTTGATTTATTTAAAAACCGTGAACAGTAAATGTCTGCTGTTATCGGAATGTGTATGTATATTTTCTGCCCACCAAGTGTACCTATGCCCTTTTTTCAAAAAAGTTTTTGCCAATATTTTTGTCTAGATTTTCCCTATGGGTTTGGTTTTTTTATCCACCCACCTTCAGGTTTTAAATTTTGTTAGTAGGGTTGCTGATATTCAAATGTGATTTTTTTTTTCAGGACCTAACTTTCCTAAAATATGCATTAGTATTAATTTTCATTTATGTTTTGTCGGCACTTGGATACGTATTTAGGGGGCTGTTCCCATATATAGAATATATTTTATTTGGTATGTTTTATACATCCCATATTGGCTATTTTTATATCAGATATACCTGGCAGATTAAGGATCTATAGGTTTTCCCATGCAAAAAAGGGAGAGTAGGGAAAAATAGGATCTTATCCGGGTTGGTTTTTTGGGTTTTACGCCCTTTTGGGGGGGTTATTCCATCTTGTATGTAATAGGGTTTAAAAAGTTTTAGTGGGGGGCTACTAGGGTGTTTGTAGGTCCTTTTTTGAATTTTTTTTTA